>APFE031172531.1:0-81985 GCA_000404065.3 Pinus taeda | reverse complement strand
CTTTGCTATAATTACATTTTTTTCTTTGAGCTAGTTAAAATAGAGAGATACTTTTGATCCTTTAGGGTGGGGTTGATGACCTTCTTATAATAACTTAACTTTCTTTTAGCCGCTAAATCTTTCTCACACCACATTTTTTCTTTGAACTTAGAAGTAACAAAATCTTTAATGTTATTAATGTTTTGCAATGCATCATTCTCGTTGATCTCCCAATAGTTTAACTAGGCCCTTGTGTCCTTATGCCACCCCCAATTGAGCCTTAGGTGGTTTTGGTTGGAATTTAAAGCTAGATTAGGAAGTCTATGTTCGTCTATGTTATTAAGTTTGTGCTTGTACATCAAAAACCTAATCATAGCTAGGCTCTCAATAGAGGAAAGACCTGCTTCTATAAGGAGAATAGGATAGGGTGTATTACTTTTAATTTTCAGGTTATATGTTATAAAGCACTTTTGGATTTGCTCAATCTTTCTCCATGATTCTTTAGAGATGTTGCAACCCCAAACCTCACAACCATATAAGATAACAGGAGTGACTAAAGTTTCAAAGAGGAACTTCTTTTTATCCCAAATTACGAGGTTTGTTGTTTTACAATTATTTTCAAGACCAAAATAAGCTTTCGACCCCCCATTAATCATTTTCTCAATGCTATGGTTCTAGCTGAACTTGTGATGAATATCAATTCCTAGGTACTTGTAAGAATACAATTCCTCCAAGTTATTATTGTCATACATAAAAGTAGCATAAGTGTCCTTCTTGGATTTGATAATCATAACTTTTGTTTTGTCAGTGTTAATAGTCATACCCATGGTAGAGCAGAAATCTTTAAGAAGCCTAAGTTGCTTATCAAGATCAGATGGGCACCTTGCGAAAAGAACAATATCGTCAACATAGACAAGAAGGATGACGACTATCCCAGCTAAGATCGTGCCATCACATCCTACTTCCTCTAAATAGCCTCTGAGTTTGTCGATGTAAATGCCAAATAGGGTAGGGGAAAGGGGGCAACCTTGTTCAACTCTGATGTTACACTTAATATCTTTCGACCACCCCTCATTGCTCTCTGGCTTGACAACTACATTCTCGTATAGCCTTATAGCGGCAGCTCTCAACTCGAGAGGAACTTTTAGCTCTTCTAATCTATTCCAAAGTGATGAGCCCCAATTTTGGTACAATTTGGGCTCATTTTGGCCTATGTTATTTGCTCAAACCATTCATTTTTATTTGCTTATGCATGCATTTCTTAGTTTATTCATGTTGTTTGTAGGAAGAAGGTTAGACACTTTATCTACGTGACTAATGCATTATGATTCCAGGTTTTGGCATTAAAAAGGGAGCACGAGACTACGAAAAAGGGGATAAGGAGATAATGAGGTGGCACTGCTGATTTTGTGGAGAGATGTCCACGGTCTTGGGACATTCCTCGTGATTCCCACCAAGAACTCCGAGCTCCACCCAAGAACTCCGAGCTCCAATCCATCTCCCCTCCGAGCTCAAGAAGCAGCCAGCTGTCCTACAAGAACAGCAGTCATAAACTGTTCTACAGGAACAGTAGTTATGACTGCCCTTCAGGATCCGCAGTTAGACTCTAGTTGGACAGCCGAGCTCCCAAAATCAAGGGCACTTGATGGATCAGCATTTTTATATAAATATGAAGGTATTAGCCTTAGATAGGTTGTTGAAACTCTCGTATTGCATTTGTAATTTTGGAGCACAGTTCAGTTTTCGTTCCTTTTTGTAAGCCACTTTGGCATGACATCAGATTATGAATAAAGAAGGCAGTTTGCGATCTAGTTCTGAGTTTCTTAAGGAGACTATAGCTCTCAGGTTAGGGCCCAACCTGAGATCCATAGATCCCCTCTGCTGTAGTGTTGTTTCCATTTCATTTCCAGCACTTTAAGTCTTCGTTTGCACATGCAATTCGAATTACAGTTTGGTGATTTGGTTTTCTTATGAGTAGGATAGATTTTGCTTATGGTGCAGTTGTTTCCACTTGCTTAGTGTAGCAGAGGATAGATACTATCAATTGGAGCTCCAGCAAAACGGTTGTTAAGGCTCACTGCCATCTCTCTTGAAGATTGGGGTGCAATCCACAACTAGCCACCAAAAACACGCTTTACCTTGTTTGATGATTGCTGCAATACAGTCACGGTTTTGATTAGATGCTTCCTTGTCACTCACACCTACACACATACTTTCATCACAGCCTCATGCATGTTTCTCTTCGCGTTTTGGATTGCTTTTCATTGAATTCATGGCATAAGTAAGGTAGGTTGATGCATTTTCAGTTTGGTGATAGTCATAATCATTTGTTTCATTTACACTCCTCTTTCTCGTTCCATTACCATCTCCTCCATCTTAATCACGCATGCAAACATATCTCCTCGACCTTCACTTCATTCTGTCCTCTCCCAAAGTATTCCACTCCTCACGTAACTTCATTTCCTAAACCTTTCATTGACATAACCCTTTACCTTCAACATACTCCCTACACCCATTTCCCATCTCATTCCTCCACTTCTGAGCCATCACCAGCCTTATCCCTACCTCACATATCTCTTCCTACCATCCCATCACTCCTCCATCACTTCAAACCTTCACGGTAGGTCATCCTGTAGCAATTTATAGACATCCTGTAGAAACCTCTAAGTATCCTGTAGGATCCCCTGCAGACATCCTGTAGGAGGCCATTCACTCGGTTGCTGAGCTTCTGAATGTGGAAAACCTCTGTGGATGGATGCTAAGGGTCCATAGGGACCTCACCTAGCCTCCCCAACCTGTCCCACGCTTTCCTTCCTTCTCATCCCATCTGCACAACCAAACCCTAATTAGCACACAATCACAATCATTCCATCCACTAAAAGAAAAAATACAAAAACATGTCTTTTATGATGCAAGCAGTTTAGATCCATGCATTTTCACTTATTAGAGGTAACAGCAAGCATTGGTAGAAGTTTCATTCACATTCTTTGCATTATAGAAGTTAGACTAGTCAAATTAGGGTTTCCTAGGCTCACATGCTTTGATTTGCTTTCAGTTCATTTTTGTCAAGTAGATTAGTCTCCTTTGAGCTAGCTTTTGTCCATCATTGATAAAGCTTCTTCTGTGAGCCTATAGAAGTTGGCTTGAGCCCTAGCGGACTTGTGCGAGCTGACCAAGTGATAGCTGCGACAAGAGCTAGTACTTGTGCATATAGCACCGCCGCTTCCAAGTTTGTACGAACTACCGGGTTGATAAAATTAAGAGACAGGAAGCCCCAGGAGTTGTAGCATTATTGCTACAATACTGGGGCTCACCACAAAGGTTGTATCTAGGAATCGTATTGAAAGCTTTTCTAAAGTCCACAAAGCAAAAAAAAAATGGATTTATCATTACGACATTCCTCCGCAATGATCCTAAGCGTGACGAGGCAGTCTGTTGTTGAGTGATGCCTTCTGAAACCTACTTGGCCTTTAGCCCGCTTACCTTCACTTTAAAACCATATACTTAACTTATTTTCCAAAATACTACCATATAACTTGACTAAGAGAGGGCTGATCATAATTGTCTGATAATTAGAGGGGTTATTTGTATCCCCACTTTTAAAAATAGGGATGATGAGGCTCTTAGTCCAAGGTTTATGGAACCCTTGCTTGACTGCTTGATTGAAAAGCTTGTGGATGTGGGGGATGAGGACAGGACCTCCAATTTTTAAGATTTCCACATGGTAGCCTTCAATGTCCTTAGCTTTCTCATTAGCCAGGCGATTAACCCCAAACGTAATGTCTTCTAAAGAGAAAAATTCTTTCGTTGTGAGTAGGGTTTCCGAATTATCCATGACATTTGGAGATTCATAAAGCATTTTAAGATAGGAATTCCAATCATGAAGAGCAATTTTATTATTATCTTTAGTCTTCCTAGTCAGAATCTGCCTCCAAAATTTCTTAGGAGCTACCTTAGAGAGGTGTAAGAGATTCTCTTGTATTTGACGAATGTACTGCCTCATTTTCCTTTTAGTTAGGGCTTTGTATATTTTTATCTTTTCCATTTTAAGAGATTCATCAACAACTTCCTTAATTTCTCTCCTCGCACTTTTACAATCTTTGTCATACCAAGGGTTAGTTTTGTTATTTCTTTTATTATTTGAAACTTCAATTGAGAACTTGCTAATAGAATATGAGAGGGTTGTAGTAAAATTATGATAGAGGTCTTCTATGTTGTCTATACTAGATAAAGGAAGCAAATTAGTTTTTAATTCATTTAGAAAGGGATCGTTTTTATTTCTATCAAATATTAAGTTCTTTTGGCTGTAAGTATTATTTTCTGTGGGAACTCTATGCATGAAAAAATTGAGAGTTACAAGTAAAAACCTATGATCAGAATCAAGTTCGTGGTCATTTAAGATGTCAAAATTTATTATTTCGTTGTATAATGGGAGATCGAAAATAACGTAGTCTACCACACTGTTACCAAGTCCATGGATGCAGGTCTTCTTGCTGGAATTGGAATTTTTCATATATTTATTTACATTTCATTTATAGTAATATATTAAAATAATTTATAAACCAATCAACTTAATTAATAAAATTATATTGAAAACCTATGTTATAGCAATTATGATTTATTTCATCTTGTGAAGTGATAAGTGTTAAAGACGCCTCATTCCCCCATCATGTCTTAGCACTCAACATGCAAATCATTCTAGGCATTTATGGTTTCAGGTGACATGTGTTAATGGTTTAACTAATTGTTTGAAGTTAATGTTGCTTATATGTAGACATGCCCAAACAGTAACGGTCATTACTCTTTCCCCATAATTTTCAATGCAAGACTCACTCTGAACATTCATTTCCCTTTGACTCCATCAGAGTATGTTGTTATTTTATTTTGGGAATATGAGGAACCAATTGTTTCTTTCCCTCATAGTTGTTTACTTCTTTGCTTTTTCTATTTCTTGGCCTTTCTCATGAACTTTCTGTACTTCACTTCTATGCTGGTTAGAGGAAACATTCTCTAAAGAAGTTGGTTCTCTATGAATTTATTTATTTGGAAGATTTTTTGCATCGGATGGATAGACTTTGGGCTCTATCAATTCCATATGGTCAGGCAAAGAGCTTGAGTTCATTGTGGCAGTAGTAGTGTGGTAGGGAGTATGGGTTGTTGCACTCCTTTAAGGGTATAAGTCTTAGCTTGAGCTTCCACACAACAAATTCCTCGTGGTGGCAATGTACAAAAAGGCAAAAGCAATGACATTTCCACCACATGGCTCTTGCTATTACTAGCACAACCACATTTATATTAATATAAATGTGGTTGATAAAGGCCGATAGGCTTATATCAACCAATATCAATATTATGAATAATGAAATATTTTATTTAATATTATTATTTATAATATTATTCTTAACAATATTATATAATATTATTATACATCTTGAGTGGGCCTAATAGTTAAGAGCATGTGCCTCCTCCTAATAGGTCATAGGTTCAAAACTAGAGGGGGGTAGAGTATGTATGTCTTTGTAGACTTAGCAATCAAATCGTTGTGCGGAGGTGGGTCCCTTGTCCCACAAACAATGGGGTCTCATGCACCAATTTAGTGTTTGGCTTGGTCGTGACCTTAAAATTGGATAATAATAATATTATATAATAACAAACATTATAAATTTATAATATTATTAATATTACATATTAATAATGTTATATAATAATAAATAAATATAAATTAATTAATAACAATATAAAATAATTTTAGAAATAAATAATAGCACACATAAGAAAATATTATAAAAAATAATTAAACGCAATTTAATAAACCAAAGGGATTAATACTAAAAACCCAAGGCATTATAAACCCAGGGGAGTAATATTAAACCTAATGGACTAATATTATAAACCCAAGGTATATAAACCTTAAGATAAATATGATAAACGAGACAATCTTGTCACAATGTGACATTGAACTATGTTTGACCATGGTTGATTTTCATATTGAGACAATATTTGTCACAATACAACATTTGACCATGGTTGATCATGGTTGACTATGATTGATGATGGTTGACCATGATTGATATTATAAACCCAAGGGATTAATACTAAAACCCCAAGGGAATAATATTAAACCCAGGGGACTAATATTATAAACCCAAGGTATATAAACCCCAAGATAAATATTGTAAACACTAAAATAAAAATGGTTGACCATGGTTTATTTTCATATAGAGGCAATCCTTATCGCAATGTGATGTTAGACCACAATTCACGATGATTGATATTATAAACCCAAGGGATTGATATTATAAACACAAGGGAATAATAAACCTAAGGGATTATGAACCCAAGGGAATAATACTAAACCCAGAGGATTAATATTATAAACCTAAGGTATATAAACCCTAAGATAAATATTATAAACACTAAAATAAACATGGTTGACTATGGTTGATTGTCATATTGAGACAATCCTTATCACAATGCGACGTTGGACCAACCTTGACCATGGATTTTTCACATCATGATAATATTTTTCACAATGCAACGTTCGACCATGGTTGATCATTGATGTTTTCCATATCAAGACAATCTTTGACACAATGCGACATTTGACCATGATTGACAATCTTTCTCAGAATTATGGCAAGTCTAGTGGTAATCTAGATGTTCTTTTAACTATTGCATTGTGTGTTTGGGAGGAATTTTGTAGGACATTGATGGAATGATTGGCTCAAAATATTGAGCAAGTTTTATCACCAAACCCTCCCTACCTCTTAAGTTTTAAAAGCTTAATACACCCTTACAATAGATTAATTCATATTATAATCTTTTGCGACCCATTCTTATATAGTCGGAACATAGATAGTGGACATAAAATCTTCAAATCTAATTGTGCTCCATGAAGAGATCAAAGACCCATAGTTATTCCTTGGGCCATAACCTAAATATGTTTTAATTGCACTCTTTTCCCCGATGAGTAGAACCCTTCTCCTCCTTCTTAGTGATCATATCATTTCTAACCCAACCAACAATATTGATTTCATCATCAGGCGTTTAGCGACAAGGACATTAGACATTCAATCAGTTCTCGATGCATTGCAACCTTCCATCTAGATTTCATCAAATGGTCAGATTGCTTCATCAGGCATAAATATGTGAGCACATTAATGCATCTCTTACCCCCGATGAAATCTCAACCATGCATTTTAGGATGATCAACGACTATCAGGCCCAAACTTATACGAACTTTAACCCATCTACTGTGCTCAATGGATGGTACCCATCCTCGATTCCTAAGCTAATTAATCACGATGTGACACTTGTACAACTATCATTAAGTGTTTTCCTACCCTTATTAACATTCTCCTCCTTCAACTTTTCATTGTTTTCCCCCTTGCATCTGTGTTTTTCTCATGCATATCACTGTGTAGCTCGAAAATTGGAATAGGTACAATTTATGTTCAGATGAGAAATTTGATCTCAACCCATTATCATCCTCATCAGGTAAGTTCTCTTTCACCATTCTGGCTCATTTAATAGTTCTTCTTCTATCTAACTCTGAAGAAAGAGAGAAATTCTTGAAGAACCATTCAAAGAAACACTTATCAATGAACTATCTATTATCAGAGATACCCAAACTACATTATGCATGTCATTACTTTAATGAGAAACCTAAATTCCCCATCTCATAGCTCTCAAGAATATCAATGTCTTAAGATATTTGGGGGTTTAGCCGTTGTAGTCCTGCCTGTATATTTTGACCCAGATTCAATTATCTTGCTTGCTAAATATTTCGACTCTAGAGTTCAAACTACCACCTCTCCCATAAACTAATAGGAATTTCTCAGAATTAATGAGGACATTATGTCCAAAATTTTAGGGATACTAGCCTGTGGGATACATATCACTAATAAAGGGTTGGACTAGGAATTTATCAAATTGGCTGAGGAAGATAAGGCATAATTTATCAAATGCTTACTCCAAAACCCTGACCCAAGCTTAAATTTGGAATTCCCTCTTCATACTAACTCATTGAAACCCTTTTACCAGGCCTTAGCATTTATTTTTTCTAATATTTTGGTCTTAGCTGATGACTTAAAATTCATGAATCCATTTTCCTAGCAATTCATCTTATTACTCTGAATCCCGACAGGCTGATGATCAACTTCCCAAAATATCTAACCAAATCTGTTATAGTTGACCTCAAAACTACTATCCCATTTAAATATTGATTCCATTGTACATATCTTGTTCATTTAGTCATATTTAACTACCCTGATTATTTTTTTTCTGCTAAGATCCTCACGAATGTTAAATATGAAAGTGGAATTGAGAAGGAAGTTTATCTGTGGAAAAACATAGTTTACCCAAGATGTCTCCCTAATTCGTATACTCAATACATTGATAATTTTTCCTTTTACTTGAAAGATCAATTGGTTGGAGAAGCCTCTGATAGAATTTTCGAGAAGTGGAGGAGAATTTTGAGACTTACCGCAGACGAAAGTGTAGGAAGTTGGTTCTTTTTCCCACACTTTTCTCTAATTAGACTATATGGTTTTAAGAGGGAGAATTTTTGGTTTCCTAATTTTATTTACTCCATTGTTCATCGCTTATAAAGTGTTATGATAAAGGATAGCATTTAATGAATCACACTTTGCATCAAAGAAGAAAGGAGCATTATTTACTTATCCATACTCTATTCAACCACTCATTGCTAATAATACAAATAATAGATGTAACTTAAAAGGAAATTTTATCATTTGGATTGATGCATGATGAATGTTGGCATTATGACCCTCTAGAAATAATTTCTGGATTAAGAAAACAAGCAAGGCTATTAGCCTGCACGCATGAATGCAGGACCAAAGATGGAAAAGTTAGTGAACACTCTCTCCCCACCTTGTGGTCACATTCAAGTAATGATGCATATAGCTACAGAATAGAGTCAAGTACCAACAGGTGATAAGTAAACATAGAGGCATAATTTGTTACCCATTGAAGTTTGTGTTCTAGAAAAATAACCTTCGTAGCCTCGGGAAACCACACTTTCTCCAGGTACAAAGAAAAAATATGATGTTTTAGATTTGGGAGGACCCTTCATTGTGTAAAATAAAGAGAAGGTGATGTGGATACTAAAGCATTCGAGAAAACTATCAAACAATTAAACAGAGAAATGCAATAAACTATCGACGAAACTCATCTGAAAGACTCTTGCGTGTGAGCATTAAATGTGAGGCACAGTTTTATTGAAGGGAATTTGACACACACATTGTACACATAATTAATGTTTCTGCTACAACAAGCCCAGATAGTGGAGGGAATAATTTTCAAAGAGATGGCCCCTAATGTTGGGGATAGGTTTATTTCTTCTACAAATTTTGAAAAAAACACGCTTAATCTTATAGTGTTGCATCTAGAAGTGAACAAAAGAAAATTTAATCTAAGTAAATTATATGATTTGGACATGGTAAATTGGCATATACAAGTAGGGGAAATCATCACTAGACGATTATTGAATTCCACATTCGGTAATAGAAAAATGTAAGCTATGCTGGAAAAATGTTTTTCAATAGCTGCATATCACATGAGTAGCTCTGAGAACAGAATCAAGGAATTAGAAGATATGGTAATTCGATAAGTCAGGAAGCCCAAGGAAATTGGGCCCTTTAAAAAGTTATTAAATGAAAAAGGAAACGAAAAAATGTAGGCTATAGAGAATATCAGTTATTATGATGCTCATATTTTGATACAGGCCTATGAAAGACAAGAATAGATAGAAAATCAGTTACAAGAGATGCAGGCATCGTTACAAGCCAAGGATAAGGAACTTAGTGATAAACATGTTGAGTTAGAAATCTTGAAGGATGAGTTCACAACAAAGGAAGAACACCACTTAGAAACAATTACGGAAAGTTCATAGCAAAGGAAGAGTTTGAGAAAGTTACTAAAGAAATTGAAAATTTCAAAAATGACTGGAATTATTTGGGCATGTTTGGAGTTCCTTCCTTTTGGGGAAATGATAACTAGTTGATATCGAATGAATAATTATGCAAAAAAATGAAGGCTATTGAACAAGATAATGGTTATTTGTCAATACATAGTGAAAATGATATTTCAACCCACCTGGTTACCAACGCTTTGTGCAGGGACTTCCGAATATTGGCTAGGATAAAAAATTTAATCCAAAACCTCCCTACAACTTGCTACCAAATCAGGACAAAGCTAACAGTTGCAATAAAAAAGCACAAGAATAGACCCTGGTTAGCACCAACCTATTGGGACAAAATTGGAAAGGTAAAGAAGCAGGTGAGATGAAATGCTATCTTGGAGCAAGTTTCTTCTAACACTCAGGTAGTTTAGCCAATCTAGCCGATGAAAACAGTTACTGATCAACAAGAAGATTGGGATGAGGTGGCATTGGTCATGCCTTAGATGCCAATGGAAAGAATGCACGAATCCTAAGGACAATCCCTTGCTGCCATGTCAAAAAGGGGAAAAGATTCCAAGTCACGAAGGTGCTTGTGAAATTTTATTTACATTTAATTTATGTTATTTTACTTTGAATGTTGATTAAATTAAAGACAATTATTACGATAGTTATTTTTAGAACTCTATTTAAGACCATGTTTCTCATTAATAAGGGGTTGTTTATAAAAGAAGTAATTTTTAATGTTTATGGATATGAACATACTTGATACATGGATCTATGGTTAATTGAATGATATAACTCTTATGTCTTAGGTAAATTCCCTTTTGATATATGTGTTTGTTTACAGCATTTTAAAATGTGTTCAATGTTTGACTTGCTTCATAGTTTGTGGCATATATTTTATTCAATTTCTTGGTTCTCTGGTATATATTATCAAATCAAGTGATTAAAATATTGAGTATTTGATCGAAGGTTTAAGTTCCATGAGCTTGCCTCTAGGGTCGAGAAGTGATCTTTTACTTGACATACTTTGAAACTGTTGCGTTTTGTTTTCTTTATAGTGTGCATGATATTATTGTGTTTATGACATAAATGGATCTCAGTTCGCTAGCTATTGTGGGATTGGCTTGAGAAAGAAAGAGAAGTTGTATGTGTTGTAACGTTCTTTCCCTTTTATCATTAAGCTAACATTTGTGTCTTAAATATTTATGTTTATTCTATGGTTATTTTACTTTTATTTATTTCTTCTATTCATTATATCTTTGATGTGTGAGGTATATCATTCATCAATGGTTAGTAATTAGAATTTCTTCGTATAATTGTAGGCATGAAATACCCCTTGTGGTGTACAGGAGGCTAGCTTGAGGCACCTAAAGTGAGATTTTTTTTTAATCCTAGACAAATGCGTTCTTGAGAAGTTCCTATCAGGAACAAATTGAGAACCAACAACGAGTTTGATAGACTAGTTATTCAATGTAGCTGTTGTGGTAGGGTTTTCGGTGGCTAAACCTTAGGAAATTACTTATTCAGATACAGATCAACATCCCATCTCCTTCCTTCTATAGGACTTGAATACAACCCACTTATATTCTTCTTAGACTCATTGTAGTGGATTTAATGGGAAATATATGTTTCAGTCAAATGCAATCAATAGGTGTAAGGTATTGTCATTTAGGCATACTACTGAGTTGGGATGGGTTTTGTGTCTTAGTTATTCTTTCACTATATTGAAATTTTGTAAGAGGGGGAAAATGTGGGCAGTAATATGGACACCTATTGCTCATCTTTCAGTTCCTCATGGTTGAGAGTTTGAATCTCAATGAAGAAATGTTGTTGGTGCACATTTGGGTTTGTTCTTTCCTCTCTTGTATTCAAATTGTACAATAATGGTTTTTCTTAGGATAGTGAGGCCCTTTTGAGGCCTCAAATAACTATAATTTCCTACTATAAGCAAGCAAGGAAACTTCATTTATTTGTTTTGTTTGTTGCCTCGAATCTCCTTAAAATTGAATAATACATACATATATTATTTTGCCATGGATTAAATGTTTTAGCTAGGTCATATATCCATTCAAATTCACTAACATTATAAACCTAATAAAGAAGCCTAGGTATCAAAATTTGATTGTTCATCTGGCTAAGAGGGGTGTTAATATTCTTGTTACAACTTTTTCAATTTAAAGAAAATACCAAGATTTTCTAGTCTTTGAAATGAGCCTTTTTCTGTAGGTATGAACCACTCTTAAAAACTACGTGGATATATGGCTCATATATCTAGAGTGAGTATAGCATTAAAATAAAAGATAACATTTGCAATTTTTCTTTATTCATAGAAGTTTCTTGTAGTTATTTTTTCCTCTTAGTAGGTTTGAAGTTTCTGGGATTATATTTTAATTCAACATAACTGATATGTTGTTTTATCTTCTTAGTTTTCTGTTGATCAATCTTTAGAACCTTATTAATATTTAGTATTATATACCATTGATGTATTTAATTTACTATTTAAGGCAAGTAATTAAAATTAACCAATCCTCTTAATATAATATAATCTAAAATTTTTGAATTATTTTTTCATGGATATATGTTGATCATATTTTCGTCTACAACTAATACATTTGTAAACTAATGTCTTGTATAACTTCCCAAAAGGTTGTAATCCTAGTACTATCATTCTAGGAGTTTCTACTTGGGGTCACCTCTTCTATTAGTAGCCTAGGATAAACACAACACAATTGTAATGCTTCTCATGGAAGCACTTGAACTAACTTTTAGAAATATACAAGTGTTTCATGTCCTTCACTATTTTGTCTTAAAATAGATCTAACAAGTGATGTACCTAAGAAAAAATTGAAGTTTGGATAACTAATTGTGTCATTGTTATTACATGAGACTTTAGTGATTGAATTTGTTGATAAGTCTACTAGATTTAGATAAGGCACTACGGTCCTAATAAAAGGATATTTGTAGTACACAAACAACACTTCTACACGCATGCTTACTTGTAATTTAGATTTTATTAGAATTTCTTAGAAATAATACCGAGAGGGGGCCGAGTGAATTAGTATTATCAAACTCTTCTCAATTTATACAAATATTTTCATATCTGACAATTGAAACTTGCATATACCTTCCAAACTTATAATTTAATTTATTCTTCATATGTTTGTCATTAATCTGTATGTGAGAACCATAGAATAATGAGCAGGAACACAAAATAGACAGTCACATCAAGGAACACAAGATGTAAGGTGGAAACCCAATGTGGGTGAAAACCACCTGCTACAATATGTCTCTATCTTCTTTCAATTAGAAACTTCTTCTTACAATGATTTTGTACTGGTGCAGTCTTTTACCAGTACGCAGGCTGCAACCTACAGAGACCTACAACCCTCTCTCTCATTTTCCAGCTTGTTTTGGAAGGGAGCTACAACCCCTTTAGCTCTTGTACTAGCTAATACTAGTACGTAGGTGCTGACCTACAGAAGGCTACAACCTTCTCTTTTCTTCTAGGGACCATGTTTCATAAATTTTCAAATTGGATCCAAAACATCAAGTACATGTACATCACCCAATCTCCTTTAAACAAATAACTTCTTAGAATGCAGTAACCAAAAAATAACACCAGTAACTAGACACCAATTTAAACCCAGATCTCTGCAGAAACAAATAAAAGACAACTAAAATATATTTCTAGAAAGGTCCGCAACTTCACCGAAGGAAACCTGTGGATATCCGCACTTTTGCTGTGACGAATCTGCACAACTCCGCACCTGCACTATCTACCGTTCAACACACCTCCGCACCTACTCCGCCGATTCAACTGCGCACCTCCGCACCTGCTTCTTCTCTGCTTTTGCGCACCTTCACACCTGCTTCTTCTCTGGTTCTGCGCACCTTCACACCTGCTTTTTCTCTGGTGCTACACACCTTCGCACTACGTCGTTGCCACTCCTGCGCACCTCCAGATTTAGACAGTTTATTAGTTCTCAAACATACCCCAGACTGTCGAAATCACAAATGTGTCAAAGGGATCCCAAATCTTCAGTAGATCTGACTTATAATGCTTCGCTTTCTCCTTGATTCAGATTCAACTATGTCTCACCAACCGATTATCAGAAATTTAGATCTTGCTCTTCTTAATATTTTCACACTTGTATTTTTCCAACTGATCTCCTTTCCCTTTCATAGTCAAGACCTTACTCAAACCATGGATCAAAACCATTGAGAAACAATACTAGGGATCCAAAACCTAGGTTCAATATTTTAGATGCCAAAACCATGGACCAAAATCATAGGATCAAAAACATCAGACTAAATACCATGGACCAAACATAAGATGCGCGTTTTTCTCTGCATGAAAGTCTGTGCATTTTAGGTTCACTCCTTTTGTGCAGGAGATCTGAAAACATATCCGCACCTTTTCAACGGTTCTCCTGCGCAACCTGCCGATGACCGCATCTTTTGATTTGTGCACCCGTGGAACCAGAAAATAACTTTGCTGCACTATAATTTATCATTTGAGATGAGTGGGTTGCCATCAAGTACAACATATGTATCATAATGCCAACAATCTCCCCCTTTGGACTTGATGGCAACCACAACCAATCACTCTCCCCCTTTGACAGCAAGGGCAAAGGGGCGAACTACCATACTCCCCCCCCTCAGTACTTGTTGAAAACTCTGAACGAGCTCCTCCTTTGTATATACTATGTGCTGAAATGCTGTCTACAAAAAGATGTTCTACAAGAAAGAACATGACTCCATACATCATAAGTAACTTCCTATCATCAAGACTCATACATACATCCATCTCCCATCCAAGTGGGAATACGCAAGATAAACAAAAATCATTCATCCTAGGCATAGTGGGGAAACCAAAATAGGCCGTTACATGACCTTGATATGAAAAGAAGTACATGACATAGAGACAAGAACAACTATCATCAGCAGAATCATCCTTCAGAATAGCACACATTGATCTACTCCTCTAGAGAAATCAAACCAAGGACTTCTAAGATAATGCAAACAATGCATCATTAGAAGAATATATGCTCCCCCTGAACCTGTGCCAGATGATCTGATAGACCCATTCGACCCACATAGACCGGCAAATGTACGTGTATCCATCTGCGTACAATAGACAAGATTCAATAGCAGTATGATGCATCAACAACCCCCAGCTTCTATCTAAGGTATTCAAATGTCTCCCTGGGCAATGGTTTGGTGAGTATATCAGCAGCTTGTTCCTTGGAGGGAACATACTCCAATTTGACCTTTTGTTCCAGCACTTGTTCCCGGAGAAAATGATACTTGATTGGTATGTGCTTGGTCTTTGAATGCATGACTGGGTTCTTTAAAATGTTGATTGCACTTGTATTATCACATAAGATGGAGATAGGTGGAGTACAAGTGATTTGAAAATCCTGCAAAGTTTGCATCATCCAAAGGAGTTGTGTGCAACAAGATGCAGCGGCCACATATTCTACTTTAGCTGTAGATAAAGCAATCGAACTCTGTTTCTTGCTGAACGAAGATACTAATCTAGAACCCATAAAAAATGCACCACCACTAGTGCTTTTTCTGTCATCCATGCTTCCAGCCCAATCTGCATCTGTATAAGCATGAAGAGTGAGATCTGTATCTCTAGGATACCATAGACCATATTTTTGAGTTCCTTGAAGATACTTGAAAATTCTCTTTACTGCCTGAAGATGAGTTTCCTTTGGATTTGCCTGAAATCTTCCAACTATTCCCACTGCATGCATGATGTCTGGTCAGGTTCCTGTTAGATAGAGAAGACTACCAATCATAGATCTATAGGTTGGTTGATGCACTGCTGCCAAGTCATCATTTGCGCTGAGGCTGCATCCTGTCGCCATCGGGGTACATACAAGTTTCGAATCCTCCATCCCATAGTTCTTCAAGATCTGCTTGAGGTACTTGGTTTGAGATAAAAAGATACCGCCTTCATTTTGTTGGATTTTTAAACCAAGAAAATATGTCAGCTCTCCAATCAAGGACATTTCGAATTCTTTCTGCATCACCAAGGCAAAATTTTGAGTCATAGCTTCTTCATTGCTGCCAAATATGATATCATCAACATACACAACAAGTATTAGCAATTTGTCATTTTCAATTTTTATATAAAGATTGCTATATGCCGATCCTTTTGAAAAACCTTGTTGATGAAGGTATTTGTCCAGACAATAGTACCAAGCCCTTGGAGCCTATTTAAGACCATAGAGAGCCTTCTTAAGTCTTCATACAAGTTTTGGATCATTTCCAAGAATGAATCCATCTGGTTGCTCAATGTACACTTCTTCTTCTAAGTCTCCATTCAGAAAGGCAGATTTCACATCCATTTGAAATACTTTGAATTTCTGAAAGCTAGAGAGAGAAAGGAACATTGTGATGGCCTCAAGTCTAGCAACGGGAGAAAAAGTTTCTACAAAGTCTATTCCTTCTTGTTGAGCATACCCTTTACAAACAAGTCTGGCCTTATTTATAACAACTTCCCCATTTTCATTCAACTTGTTTTTGAATATCCATTTTGTCCCTATGACATTCTTATCTTTTGGTCTAGAAACCAACTCCCAAGTGTTGTTCTTTTCAATTTTCTCAAGTTCATCATCCATTGCCTTGACCCAGCATTCATCTTTGCATGCCTCTTTTACATTTTGTGGCTTAGTGGAAGAGAGTAATGCCAAATAGCTTGAAGCTTCGGCTATTGCTCTTCTTGTTTGTATACCAGCCTCTTTCTGCCCCAAAATCTGAGATTCTGGATGATTCTTCTGAACGTACCTGGATGGAGTCTTTTCTTCTATCCTTATCTATTCTTCTGGTGTCTCATTGGTCTCTTCTTCTTCATCATGAATCTTATTTGATGTAGATGGATAGTCCTCTTCATCTTTGAAATCTTCAAATCTTACCTACCTAAGAGTGTTTTCATCTTCATCAACCACTACATCAATACTTTCAACAATTTTTCCAAGCCTTTTATTGTAACACTTGTATGCTTTGCTGTGGGGAGAGTAATCGAGAAGGATGCCTTCATCTGCTCTAGGTTCAAACTTGCCAAGATTTTCATCAATATTTTTGATGTAGCATTTACTCCCAAAAATTTTGAAATATTTTACCAGAGTCTCACCATACCAAAGCTCATGAGGGGTTTGAGTGTTGTTCGCCCAGACGTTTATTTTGTTGAGAATAACAACTGTAGCAAATGCGTCTTCACCCTAGAAAGTTGCGGGAGTTCCAGACTCATCAAGCATAGCACAAGCCATTTGTTGAATCGTTCTGTTCATCCTTTCTACTACTCCATTTTGCTGAGGAGTCCTGGCTGTAGAGAATTCTCTTCTTATTCCATGTTCTTCACAAAAATCAAAAAATTCATTTGAGATAAACTCCCCACCTCTATCAGATCTGAGGCATTTAATTTTGTGATCTGATTCATTTTCAACCAAAGCTTTTAAGGATTTGAATTTTTCGAAGGCTTCATCTTTGTGCTTCATAAGTCCTATCCAGACCATCCTTGAATAGTCGTCAATGAATAATATAAAGTATTCTTCTCCCCGAGGTGACCTTTTCCTAGACAGACCAGATACATCAGTATGGACAAGCTCAAGTGGCCTATTAGCTGATCCTTCCTTCTCAGGGAAGTTAGTTCTGGTTTGCTTACCAAACTAACATGACTTACATATTGTATTGTCTGGAATTCTAATGTCTGGAAGACCACAAACTGCCTAGTATTTGCATGCTTTCCTTATTTGTGAGAAGCTTAGGTGCCCAATCTTCGCTGCCATAGCCAGTGTTCATCATTCTTTCTTAGATAGCATTGATGTTGTCCTTCTTTGAATATATATAAATTATTTGGAGTTCTTATGCCTTGGATCACTGTTTCTCCTGTATCAAGATCACGAACACTACATCCATTTGATCGAAATATTACCTCAGTTCTTTGATCACACATCTGACCAACACTCAATAGATTATGATTTAAGCCATCAAAATACATAACATTTCCAGCTTTGACCTTTTCTTTCAACAGAACAGAACCTTTATCTTTTATGAGTGCAAGGGTGTCATTTCCAAATGAGACCTTCTTCTCCTTTTCTAAGGCACTATGCGACTGAAGTTTTTCCTTATCACCCATCATATGTTTTGAACCTCCACTGTCGATGTACCATTGATTTTCCTACCCTTTCGCATATAAGGCTATACCACTCTTTCTGGATGCAGTTCTTTCATTCTCCATGTTTTGGCACTTGAGGATTGTTCCTTCTGAGTTGTTTGCCGAAACTTGCTCCTGCATTCAGAATCTTCATGACCGAAGTTGTTACAAATAGAACATTCAATTTCATTTTCAAGAGCAGAAAAGTTATTGTAGGTTCTTTTCATGATACTAGTCATACTTCTTTGTTTTTGAGCTTCTCTGGTCATGATTGTCTTATAGGCAACACATTGAGCTGCTTTGTGACCAAAGTTATGACAAGAGAAGCATTGGCCATTCAAGAAACTCCTGCGATTATCAAATCTACCAACGAAACAATTGTATTTTCTACTTTCATCCATTCTTGAGGTAGATTGAGAAGATTTTACCTGTGGCTGATTGTAGCTTCTATTCATCCTTAAGGTGGATTACCCTCGATTTACCTAGTATTCTTTGTTCATTCTTGAGGTAAATTGTCCCTGATTTACCTGGTGATTTCCATTGGGCCTTTGCTCACTCCTCCTTGCTACATCAAGATAACTTTTGGAGGTGGATGGTTTCTGCACTTGAGATGTTTCTTCATTATATCCCTGACCTGTCTTGATTAGGGGAGAACGCTGCACATTGATAATCTCATCTAGAATTTCAGATCCTTTAACAAATCTAAGATTAAGAGCTTTTGTTTTCTCAATCTCTTTTCTAAGTCCCACAATTTCACATTCTAACTTTTCATGATGTTTTTCCCTTTCAGCCAGTTGAAATTGCAGAGTATTAATAATCATATTTTTCTCTTCTAAACAAATTTTGAGTTTAGAAATATCTTCATAAATACCTTCTTCATCTATAGCATCCATGAAATCATCATCTTCAAAAGCAATTAAAATTCTATAATTATTACCTCGTTCATCTTCATCACTATTTGAGAGTCCATCACTATCTTCATGAGTGTAGTAGCTTTTCTTACTTGCATTCTGTTTCTTGTTCCATCTAACAGGTTCCTTACCTTTGTCAAGCTTGTCTTTTTGAGGACACTTGGCAACATAGTGACCGACTCTGCCACAAGCAAAGCATTTGAAGGGTAACTTACCTCTAAATCTTCTAGCACCCCGTTGATGGTTCTTGACAAAATTTGATTCTTCCTCTTCTTCTGACATATGTCCTGACTCATAGTAATCTCCTTTTCCTGAAGCCTTGAATGCAACTTCTCTCCTATCTAAAGGCCCTCCTTTCCTCATTTCGTAAGCGGTTAGAATTCCTTGTAGCTGTGACATGGTAATTTTTTGTAGATTCTCCTTTTCTTCTATTGCAGAAACTTTTGATTCAAACTTAGGAGACAAAGATCTTAGAACCTTTTCAACCACAACTACCTCTTTTATTTCTTCACCCAAGCTTTTCATACAATTAACAATCTCATCTATTCATAGGAAATAGTTAGCCACACTTTCATGATTGTACATTATGAGATTTTCATACTGAATTTTGAGGGTTTCAAGTTTTGCTCGTTTTACCTGTTCATCTCCTTCATAGCTCAGAACGATCTTGTCCCATATTTCTTTTGCAGTTTTATACTGCATAACCTTAACGAATTCTGATTGAGATAGACATCCGAATAGAGTATTGACAGCCTTTGCATTTGTTTCAAACTGCTTCTTCTCAGCTGGATCTGTGGGAGTTGCTGATGGAAAAGTGTACCCTGTATCTATGATATCCCAGACTTCTGTGCCAAGAGATTGAAGATAGGCAGTGACTCTTACCTTCCAATAGACGAAATTGGTCCCATCAAAAATTGGTGGCTTGATCGATGCTTCTCTCTTGTAGTTGCTCATGATGATAAATATTCCTTCAAGCGATCAAGATTCTTTTGAAGGACTTGATCTGATACCAATTGTTGGAAATAATACTGAGAGGGGAGGGGTGAATCAATATTATCAAACTCTTATCAATTTATACAAATATTTTCAAATCTGACAATTGAAACTTGCATATACCTTCCAAACTTATAATTTAATTTATTCTTCAGATGTTTGTCATTAATATGTATGTGAGAACCATAGAATAATTAGCAGGAACACAAAATAGACAGTCACACCAAGGAACACAAGATGTAAGGTGGAAACCCAATGTGGGTGAAAACCACCTGCTGCAATATGTCTCTATCTTCTCTCAATTAGAAACTTCTTCTTACAATGATTTTGTAATGGTGCAGTCTTTTACCAGTATGTAGGTTGCAACCTATAGAGAGCTACAACCCTCTCTCGTTTTCCAACTTCTTCTGGAAGGGAGCTACAGCCCCCTTAGCTCTTGTACTAGCTGAAATACTAGTACGCAGGTGCTGACCTACAAAAGGCTACTACCTTCTCTTTCCTTCCAGGGACCACGTTTCATAAATTTTCAAACTGGACCCAAAACATCATGTACATGTGCATCACCCAATCTCCTTTAAACAAATAACTTCTCAGAATGCGGTAACCAGAAAATAACACCAGTAACTAGACACCAATTTAAACTCGGATCTTTGCAGAAAGAGATAAAAGACAGCTAAAATATATTTCAAGAAAGTTCTGCAACTTCACCGAAGGAAACCTGCAGATATCCGCACTTCTGCCATGATGAGTCTGCGCAACTCCGCACCTACTTCTTCTCTAGTTCTGCGCACCTCTACACTGTGTCGTTGCCACTCTCTTTAGTAGATCTGACTTATAATGCTCTGGTTTCTCCTTGATTCAGATTCAACTATGTCTCACCAACCGATTATCAGAAATTCAGATCTTTCTCTTCTTAAGATTTTCAACACTTGTGATTAGCCAAATGATCTCCTTTCCTTTTTATATGCTAGGCCTCACTCAAAACCATGGACCAAAACCATTGAGAAACAATACCACAGACCCAATACTTGGGTTCAATTCTTTTGGATGCAATACCATGGACCAAAACCATAGGATCAAAAACTCTCAAACTAATACCATGAACCAACCATAAGATTTCCCATGTGCGTGTGCTTTTCTCTGCATGAAAGTGCATGAACTTTTCTCTGCATGAAAGTGCATGAACTTTTCTCTGCATGAAAGTGCGTGAAATTTTCTCTACATGAAAGTGCGTGAACGTTTCTTTGCATGAAAGTGCATGAACTTTTCTCTGCATGAAAGTGTGTGAACTTTGCTGCACTATAATTTATCATCTGAGATGAGTGGGTTGCCATCAAGTACAACATATGTATCATAATGCCAACATTTTAGTCCCAATGTCTTCCTCTGACATGGATGAGACGAACCCCATCCCGAGTGAAGAAACCTTTATGGAAAGCAGTGAGATCCCTATACCACTGGAAACTTCACTCTTCCGTGTCACCCCTCTTGGTATCACATTGCATTTATGCTATAATGCTTTCGTAGATATCATGGGTTCTAGATCTCCCCTTACGAGTTCCATGTGTTCTCATACCGTCACTCCGACTTCGAAGCCTTTTATGCCCCAGATTCACAATGTGACTGTCACATCGGTTCTGACTATTCCAACCATTTGTGTGGCTTCTTCAGCCCCTATTTTCATTGCCACCACTGCATCTTTAATTGTGACCACTATTGCTAGACCTTCACCTGGTCCTACAAATAGTGGTCTGTCGACATCCACATCCAGAGTTGTTAATCCTACCTTGAATGCCCCACCTTCTTCTAGTTCCATTCTAGCAGGGGTATACAATTAGTATTTCCAGGCTCTTCAGAATCTAGATCCACAAAATCCATTTCATGATTATGATTATGAAGGAAATCATATCTATCACCTCGGATCTATGCCATCTCAACCTACGATTGAGGTCTCAGTTTATCTACTACTTGGGGTACCACCGCTTATCATGGTGGCCAAGCATAGCCTTCAAATATACAAGGACCACCCTATCAAGGTCAGTCATCTTATGGGCAGCCACCTCATGGACAGCCATATTATGGACAACCTTATCCAAGGAAACCTGTCGGCCCACAAGGATAACCCTTCCAGGGACAACCTTCGGCCTTCAGTGGTTCATCTTTCACATACATTTGGAAACCTTCTGGTAATCTGGGACAACTTTACATGCAACAAGGCCAACCCGGTATCTAGTAAGGCTACCCTTCTAGGCAAGTTGGTCAGCGTCATGTTCAGTAAGGCCAACCCACTATCCAGCCTAGTCAACCCCCCGGAAAAATTGGTCAGCCTCAAATCCAACAAGGCCAACCGATTGTCCAGTTTGCTCAACCATCTGGTCAGTCAGGGCAACCCTCGGTTGTGCAAGGTCAACCCAATACCCAGCAAGCTCAACCTTCTGGGCAAATGGGTCAACCTCAATCTCAACCAAGGCCACCTTCTAGCCAGATGGCTCACCCTCAAATCTCCCAAGGACATACATCTGGGCCTGCTCAACCGGGCACTCAAACACTCATTGCTTATCAAGCCCCACCCAGTTTTCAGCCCCAATCTAGGCCCCAGACCAATTCTAGTCTTCAAACTCAAGTTGGGCCCCAAACCCAACCTTCTCATCAAATGCAGCCTGGCTCCCAGGCTTAGTTTGGAGCCCAACTTCCTTATGGTTTCTAGTAGCCCCAAGGGCAAACTCAATTTGCCCCATACCAAAATTACCAACAACCACAGGCTAACCCTTATCAAAATTTTCAGCAACCATACATTGCTCCTATGGGTCAGGTTGGTAACTAGTGGAATGTAGGGGGTCAAATCTAGGGTCAACCATCTAGTTACAGCTATAACCCCTATGGACAAAATCCCTACGGACAAAACCCTTATGGGCCAACTCCGTTCGGAAAAAATCAATGGTGACAACCAGGGACTGGATGTAACTCTGGTGTTGTTTCTTATCTGTGGCCTCAGATGTCCTTCAACCCTCAATTACCCTTTTTTGTGACATTGGAGTTACCGGATGTGTCCAAACTGACAAATGATCCTATCCTTCATAATCTGTATTGGCCACTAGTTCTAACTAAGATTCTCGGTGATTGTCCCAAATTCAATGGTAAAGTCAAAGAATATCCCCAAGCTCATGTCATGACCTATCACCTATGGTGTTCATCGAATTCATGGCTTGATGATTCAATCTGGCTCTGCCTATTTCAGCAGACTCTCACTGGCTCTACCACCAAATGGTACATTGAGTTGGCTCACGGAACTTTTTAGGACTTTAACTCACTGGCTATGGCATTTTTAACCCATTTTCAGTTGCAGATTTGATATGAAATTAGTACACACCTCCTAACATCTTTGAAACAGAACATGGCTACACATATCTCTGATCACATTCATGAATGGAGGCAATGTCATCATTTAACTAAGTTCTGGATCTCCGACCAGCTTCTGACCAACTAGTTTACAACCTCTTTCATCAATTCGATAGCCTGGGACATTGCTATGGGGGTTTGTGTAATTGAAGAGTAGGCCATTGCACATGCTCAGTACCTCAAATTTGTTTACTCCTAGCCTAGTACACTATATGATTATTTTCTACAAGCCCCACGACCCTAAACTTCTCAAGCTCCGTCAACACCATCTGTTGATGGTGTCATAGGTTCTGTTAATGCGTTCTCTCAAAAATCTCCTACCAACCTTACAAAGCAAAAATCTAATACTCCAAATGAAAATGCTTCTTAGGCTTCATCCAATTCTGGTAAAACTTTCGAGGTTAACGCCATTCAATCTACCGCAGTAGATAAACCCTCAAAAGGAAAGAAGAAAGGAAAGGGAAATAATAAAGCTGATCAACCAAAGCAGGATCCCCCTAAGCCTCCGACCAAAGATGGTGCCAAGTGAAAACCTAAGTACCCTTGTCTGATTTGCGATGAGGATCACTATACTAAAGACTGCCCAAGATGGTCTGAAGTTAGTCATTTGTTAAAAGGTGCCCCTAGGACTCCTGTTGTGCTCAAAGAGCCTTTTCCCTCACAACAGACTCAAATGGTGGCTGATCCATCTCAATCCTCTTCCCCCTTTGGTTCTCAAGTTTTTATGGCTGGGATAATTCTCGTCCATATCAGTACATGGTCAAAAGAGTATCCTCCACCCACCAAGAAGGAAACTGAGGTCCCCTCTAGTGTTCCTCCATCCAGTTTAGGTATGCTCCATATCGAGCAACCTAATACTAAGGTGGTCATTCGACCTCCTCCTAAAGGAGTGCTCCTGAAGTCTTCTTACAACCCTAATGCTCGTGCTGCTTAGGATTATAGCATTGTTGAGGACTTAGCCCAAGCTCCTTTGGCTATGTCTGCATTAGAGGTCCTCTAGAGTTGTCCCTCCGAGAGGAAGTCATTGCTATCAGCCATCGGTGGCATTGACCTGACTGACTCAGAATTGATCACTTTTGACCTAGAAAATCATGTACCGAGATTGCCTCACCAAATAGCCTTCCTTATTCAAGTCATCACCAATTCTAAGACTATTCTTCACATTATTATTGATGAAGGCGCTTCTACTTGCATCATGTCCATTGTTTGTTGGAAGGCTATCGATTCTCCAACCCTGAGCCAATCTCCCAATACCTTGGAAGCCTTCGATGGGAGAGATTCACATCCTTATGGTATGCTCCCACGTCTTCCTGTTACTCTCGAAGGGAAGATGGTCGAAGTCGAGGTCGAAGTTGTTGATGCCAATTTGACTTACAACCTCCTTTTAGGATGAAGCTGGACCTACGCCATGTGAGCCGTGGCTTCATCTCTATTTTGTGTCCTTCACTTCCCCCATCAAGGGAAGATTGTCATGGTAGACCAGTTGTCCTTCTTCGCTTCCTCTTCTTCTGATGGCAATGTGCCATTCGTGGAGCATACCTCCATTCTGTATGAGAGTGTGGGTGTTGGGCTTTTTAAAGATCCTGCCCTCATGGGTGTTTTTTTCACTCCCACCTCCAAACATCACTCCCATCAATATGATTTCTATTCGTTCTAATCCTTGGGTTCTTCCTCCCGTTGATCGGGTAGAATATTGGGGTGATATCATGTCGTTGGGTCCTGCCGAGATCAACTACATCGAAATTGTTTCTACATTAGCTCCATTTCCTGAACTTACTCCTTCGAGTAGGGATCTCGACTCATATGTACAATCCCCTTAGCTTGGAGATGGCACTTCTTCAGACCCCTTACAGGAATTTTTTCCTTCTAATGAAGCAATTATCAGGACTATGTCTTTTGAGGAACCCCCTTGGTCTGATCATCACCATCGTTCCTTGTTTCTCCCTACCCATGGGACTATGCTTACTTGTCTTGAGCAGTTTGCTTCCTGTGTCCCTTCCTAACCCTTACAGACACCTATACAAATCCATCAAGTTTTCTCTGAGGGAAATATGGGGAACATTAAGCAAACTCAACCTATCGAAATTTCTGTTAATCCAGGGGTTGTCGAGCATATTCACGTCAGAGTAACCTGTACTCTGGAGGAGATTCAACTTTATACTATTTTTTTTCAAGAATTTCATGATGTTTTTGCTTGGTCATACGAAGAGATGTCTGGCATTGATCCTAGCATCGTGGTGCATGAAATACCTACATATCCAGGTGCTAAACCTATTTGACGGCGTCTACGCCCCATGCACCCCGAAAGGATGCAACTATTAAAGTAGAAGTTGAAAAGCTTCTTAAAGCTGGTTTTATTTACCCTACCCCGCTTACAGGTTGGGTTTCTAATATTGTCCTTGTGACTAAGAAGTAGGGCACTATTAGGGTATCTGTTGATTATCACGACATTAATCATGCCTATCCCAAAGATAGTTTCCCTACACATTTCATTGACCAGCTCATTGATTAGTGTGCTGGGAGCAAGATTTATTCATTCATGGATGGCTTCTCTAGTTACAACCAAATCAATATATTGCCCGCAGATCAACACAAGACTGCCTTTATCTATCCGTGGGGTACTTTTGCCTATGAGAAACTCCCTTTCAGTCTAAAAAATGCTAGTGTTGCCTTCCAACGTGCAATGTATTACGCATTCCATGATATTTGGCACATTGTACAACCTTACTTGGATGACCTTCCAGCTCATTCAATGAAGTGCCAAGACCATCCAAAACACCTCCACGAAATATTTCTGCACTATTGACACTATTGTATTCGTCTTAATCCACATAAATGTGTCTTTTGCATTGAATTCGGTAGACTTCTTGGGTTTGTCATCTCCAAAGAGGGCATCCGCTTGGATCCCCTTAAGATTGAAGCCATCTTGAATCTTCCTCCCCCTGTTTCTTTGTAGAAATTACAGAGTTTGCAGGGTAAAGCAATTTTTTTATGCCATTTTATTCCAAACTATGCTGAAGTGGCCAAAGGCTATACGCAGTTATTAAAACAGGATACCCCTTTTGTTTGGGATACCATTGTACAAGAGTCATTTGAGCAGCTCATGCTGCTCCTTGTTTCTATTCCGTTGTTATGTCCTCCTGATTATCACCGTGACTATACTCTTTACTTGGCTGCTGCTAATAGCACCATCAACTTGGTTCTGGTCCAAGATGATGATGGTGGTACTGAACATGTTATCTACTATCTCAACTGTAATCTACTTGATAAGGAAACTCGCTATGCCTATGTCAAGAAGTTGGCATTGGCCACTGTCCATGTCGTCCAAAGTTTCTATCACTATATACTATTGCACACCACAAAGGTGATTTCTGATTGCAACCCAATGACATACATATTTTCACGTCAGTTACTAGGGGGCAAATACTCAAAATGCATTGTCATCCTTCAAGAGTTTGACTTGGAGTTCACTACAGCCAAGTCTAAGAAATCCTTCATTTTCGCTGAGTTGCTATGCTCCCTACCATCTGCAACTACGCCCTCTCGATTAGAGGACCATATTCCGGATTTCCGGATGAGTCTCTATTTTCCATTAGAACCCTCGATCCATGGTACGGGGATATTATTGTCTACCTTCAGTTGTCCTCCTTTCATTCTGATTTATCTAAGGATGCTCAGTGATGTATTAACCATCATTCTCAACCCTATCGCATTATCGGGGACACCCTATACTAGGTTGGTGCTGACTCTGTTCTCTGTCGTTGTTTGACATTCGAGGAAGTCGAACGAGTCTTGAATGACTACCACTATAGCACTTGTGGTGGTCATATGTCTGGGTATGCTACTGCTCAGAAGATCCTCTGTGCTGGTTATTTCTGGTCGTCTATCTTCAAGGATTTCATTCTCGTCGTCCGCTCTTGTCATGCATGCCGAATCTACCAATGGAAGATGCATGCGCCCCCTACTCCTTTGCACCCTGTCATTATTGTCGGCCCTTTTGCCAAATGGGTTATTGATTATATGACCTGTAAACCTTGCTCGACCCAGGGGCATGGGTATATCATCGTTGTCGTTGATTATTTCATGAAATGGGCCGAGGTGATGCCTACGTTGTCTAATGATGATAAGATGGAGGTGAAATTTTTATTTAATCATGTCATTTCACATTTCGGAGTCCCTCAGGCTATCGTCACTGATCACGGTTCTCATTTTCATAATCATATGATGACCAAGTTAACAACCCAGCTAGGCTTGCGGCATGATAGTTCAACGTTGTATTATCCTCAGGTCAATGGCTAGGTAGAAGTTGTCAACAAAGTTTTGGTCACGATGCTTCAACGCACCATTAGCATGCACAAGTCCAACTAGCATCTGATGTTGTTTTATGTCTTATGGGCATACCGAACTTCAGTGAAGGATTCCACCAGGTTCACCCCATTCCAATTGGTTTACGGTATGGAGGCCACCCTTCCAATTGAGTGTGAAATCCCTTCGCTTAAATTAGCCATCGAATTTCTCCCGAACACTACTCCGGTAGAAGAACATCTTATTTACCTAGAACGGTTGGACAAGACCCGTCGACTAGCCTCTGTAGTCATTGAAGCGCAGAAGCAGAGAGTGAAAACTCACTTCAACCACACTGTTCATCCATGTTCTTTCATTGAAGGAGATTTAGTCCTGCTCTATGATCAAGTGAATGATAAGCTAGGGGCAGGTAAATTTGAACCTATGTGGCATGGGCCTTACATTGTGAAACGTGTTTTGCAAAAAGGGGCCTATGAGCTAATCGATTATGAATGGAGCCCTCTAGATAAGCCCCGAAATAGGCTTTATCTGAAAAAATATTATGCATGAATCACATGCATTTGATTTTTACATACGTGTGTCTTCAACATGTGTGTTTTCAATGTGTGTTTGTTTGTATGGCTTGGTGTGTAGGCGTAATCACCACTTATTGTGTCTTTTTACTTCTTCTGCAGATGTCTACTACACCTTACGTTGGTTTCACTAATGGTGCCTTCCATAGTACACGGAACCTTTCCTCTGCAGCATGGGTGATCTACGATCCTCATGGTGAGTTGGTAGACCTTCAGGGCATTTGTCTGGGTTGCACCACAAACAATGTCACTGGATACAACACTGTCATTAAGTTACTGACCGAGACAGTTAACCTCGATATTTGTGCATTGGTTGTGAATCTAGATTCTCAACTTGTTTTCCACCAACTTAACGGGCGTTATTCCATCAAAGATCATCAAATTTTAAGGTTGTATTTATGTGTTAAATTATTGGAAAGAAATTTTTATTTTATTACATATCAACACATTCTAAGGAGATTAAACACATTATTTGATGTATTAGCAAATCATGTATTAGACAGACATTTACGCAACATGTAATCAAACATTGTATAGAAGCATTTAGACAGAATAATGAACCATAAGATAGCATGTTTATATATATATATATATATATATATTATATATATATATATATGTCGTGTGGTGCACTGAGCCGCTCAAAAAATAAGTGTATCTGTCAAAAAATCGAGTCTATGTCCAATACATCCGAGACCCATGTCTCTCAAAAATCAGCAGAAAGTAAAACCTAGGCATTAACTGCGGTGGGTTATGTTCCCTATAGCAGATCACTTCTCATGCAACTCGTCTCAAGAGTCTATGCACCCTAGGTATCACTCCGACTGTGTGTATTTGATACTCTATGGGGACCTCGTCGATCCCCCTATAATCTAAGATCCCGTCCGTCAGGTCCTCAAGGTTACAGGCTATCTCTTCTGCTATATTGCCAGTTGGGGGAACCAAGGCTAGCTATCTGATGCCTTGTAGACCCCTCCGTGCCTCTAGAGCTAGTCCCAAAGGCCTCTCTAGTCCCACATCTGCAAGTAACATAAGACACGTCATTAAGACATATGCATGATAAAATTAAAAAAAAATCATAAAAAACAAAATACAAAAATAGTGTGATGTTTCGATCAAGTGTTTTACCTCCATCATCCCACTGCTTGCCAGCAAGAAGCATCATGTCAGGGTCCCCATGAAATTCCATGCTTACATATGGCCAATCGTCAACAAATATCGTCTGGTGATCTAGCCACTCTCGGAATAGTGTCCCCCATGATACTAGTCGATCGCCACCCCCTCGTGGCATAACATTTGCCCAGAAAGTGATCCCGGTCTTCCGCGATCTAGGTCTATCTAAGTCCATGTCCTGTAACTAAAGTGATGGCACTCACTCCAGTATGAACGGGATCAAAATAGACCCATATCCAAACTGCTTCGCCTCCCTGCGACGACACTTTGTGAGTTGCCTCTTCATGTTACTAGTCACTGCTTCAGCCCAGTTGAACATGGTTGGGTTAAGGCAATCAAGAGCTAATCGAAGGTAAGTCTTTGTTGCCTTGTGTTAGGCTTAAGAGCCTGCTCCTCTCGTCACCATGAATAAAACTGAGCGAAGAGTCAAGTATTCTACTGTCGGGATCTGTAATTTCCCGCTAGAGTTTGATTTGCATACCCCTGGGCACACTCGTGCTATCAACATGTCTAGTGACTCATTGGTGACTCATTGGCCCTCTAAGATCGGCCTCTTACTGCGATGAGACAACCCAATCAGGAAATATATATCTGTAGCATCAAATTCAATGTATTTGTGCCGAATGACGAATTTCCCATTTGTTGGGTTCCAAGAGAAAATTAACAACTCTAACAAATCAGGTTGTGCTCGAAGATGTGGAGTGAGGAAGAATTTTAATAATCCACATGCAAGTAAAGCTCTTCGACACCTGGGATCGTTAAATTCTTGTTCATCATTGATATCATGAGTTCTTTCTTGCCATACAAATGCCATGTTGCCCTGTGTCAAAGGAAAAATGGATTAGAACCCTTTTTATGAGATTAAATCCATAAATTATTAAAATTTTCAACTTCACGGCGCCGTCACGGCTGTTTTCCAAACAACGACGATGGCTTAAGGTCAAAATTTCATTTTTTTCGAGATCATCGCGAGAGTACATCTATCTCTCACTACAATTCCGATGGTGGTACGTGTTAACACACTCGGTCATCGCTCACCTGAGAAGATCTCCCCGTGATGACTGAGAGGCAGATTTGGATTTGAAAATCCACCTAAAACCACCTATCTAACACCAAATTGAATGAAAAAGCTACTAAAATGCAACACAAAGGGAAGATTACTTACTTGGAGAAAGTCTTGGGAAAAACCATGGACATTGATGCTAGAATTGAGCTCAGAAATTCGCTTAGGTTTGCACACCAAAATACCAAAGGTAAAAACTCACAATGTAAATGTAAAAATAAAATTACCATACCCTCCTTTTATAGTTTTTTTTTTCAAAAATTAGATTTTTACACTATAGGGTGTTGGGTCTTTTTGTTTTTGAGTTTTGACCTAAATTTCCACATGTATAATATGTTTACATCGAATAGATCTTATGGTGTAAAGTTTTATGCAAAAGTAGAGATGGCTGGCCCATGGCATCATCCATATACACTTGGTTTGTATTTTCTGCAAAGTCCTCTTTAAGCTCTTTTCCGACTTAAAATATGAAAAGATGGTCGAGTTATTCCTTTTGACTCGTTAAACGAAATGAGAGGCGGTCCACTTTGTTATCGGGAAAACTAGTGTCCATTTAGAGCTGCTAGTCCCACTAAGATGGGTAGCTATATTAGAAGTAAAAAAACTAAAGTTACTTGTGTTTTCCTTTATGAGAGATAGATGAGAGAGAAGCAGAGAGTACCAACCTCAGTCTTTCATTTGACTCCTTTCTTGTTTCCTCTCCCCTTTGACAGAGCTTTGCCACTCCTTCCTTACTTGTCTTGCTTCAAAGAACACCTGTAGAGTCAAAGCAGAATAACACTCTCAAAGCATAGAGATCTATAACCATAAACAATATAGGATCAGATATATATTAACCATACAAATTCATATATCAGTACAAGATTCAGAGATATACAATAATATGGAGGAAAACTCAAATAGATTTATTGATAGAAGTAGTAGAAGAGAGGATTACAACCCATTAGTTTGACCCAGTGCCATCCTCCCAGAATGAAAGCCCTCTTCACCTCATGAAAAGCTTAGATGACCCAACACTATGATGTTTCACAGAGAAACCAACAATACTTCCTTACAAAATACAAAGTTCCAGCCTCTGGATCTTTAGAATGAGGGATCCATATATAGATATTTGCAAGTGGGTGAGTCAGCTTCTGGGATTTTGATTAGTTTCATTTCTCTGATAGTTATTGGCTCCACTTGGAGATTTCATGATCTCTTACTCATCCCTGGGCGAATTCAGAGAGGCAAGTGTCAAATGGGCAGTTTCTAGAAGATTCTCTAGGTTTCCACCTAGCCAACTACCTCTACCATTGGTCTACTCTCACTCATCACACCCTACAAAAGGGATTTTCAGTATGCATTGCACTTTTTTCATGTTGCAGGTGAGATACATCGCACCCTTAACACTGAGCAGTCTGTATAATCTAGTTTTGACTAGTTCTGAGTAGTTTTCTAGGGAGAACTTATGGGAGATGATGTAATGAGCTGACCTTGTTCCTTTAGGGTGTGAAAAACACTTTTAGGGGCTTAGAAAACCTTGGTTTATGGACATATGAGATTGGAATTGCAGTGCCCAAATATGTCTATAACACAATTTGATCTCTTTTCCGACCGTATAAACGTGAAAAGATTGCCAGACTTTTGTCATTTCAAGTTCGATATTGGTTATGAAACGACGTGTCTTCAATTGCTTTTCTACTCTTTCGGATCGAGGTCACTAATTACAAAAATTACTCCTTGATCATAATGGTCAAGCGGTTCTCTCGAGTATTATTTTATACTTTTTCTGGATCGAGGGACACAAATTTACGAAAAAGGACCCCCCCTGGAGTTTTCTTTTCTGTGTCTTTTTCAAACTCTCTAAACATGAAAAAGATTGATTTTTCCCTATGTCGAAATCGTTAAACTCTGATGACATTGGACTAATCACCATGATGAGACTCGAGCTTCTCCTCCCTAGGGCTCGTTAAAATATCACTAGGTTGGATCCATCCGAAGTTCAAACTTATATTACAAGCATATGCTATCCCCTTCAAGCTTGTTTTCAAAAATAATTGGGGTACATACTAGCAATGGTGGGGGAAATTTTGAAGTCATCATTGGTTATCTGTGGCAGCTAGTCACTCTTGAACATCGATACTTTTGCTTCTTGTCGGGTTGGGATATCCACACATCATCACTTGGCCTTCGAGGGTTTTGGGTTGTCATTTTGCTTCATTCCATCTAATCCGTGTTGTCTCCATCAAGCCTCTGATCCCTTGGTACCAAAATGGTGCCACATTCCGGAGTCGTGTCACCAATATGTTCAAGAGTATAATCCTTCTGCAGTTTACACCCTTACCTCCTCCTCTGATATTCTGTCTCACCATCTACCACTTGTTCCTTATCTCGTGTCATTGATGGGGGAAACATTATGGCCCTCCTACGATGGATTTTCTCCTGTCGACACCAACTCATTATCCAGGATATTGATCTAGAGGTCCCTTTCGGTACCTTGGAGTTTGCATGCCTCAATGGCAAGTTCTTCGTGCCTGACGATAGACTTTTATCATTGGTCTTCAATTGGGTGATTCCACAAGTGTTCGACTTCAGCTCATTTTTCACACTTAGTGGATTGTACTGGATAGTACCTTGAGAGCCATTGACATTATTATTGGTTTCTCTCACACTTGTTAATGTTTTTCATCATTATCTGGTAATTAAGCAACTTTCTATCATGCTCGACTTCAGCACATCTGTTTGCATGCTAGAATTTGTACTATACATCAGATGGGTTTTAAGACCTTGAATTGATATTACATATGTTTGGATTGCGTGGATTGGTTCGTGATTGCATATATGACTCTTTGATGGATGGATGCTACCATACCTGAGTCTTCATGGATGGTTGTGACCATACCTTTATCATTGTTATGTTCTTATCAACTGGGTGGTTGCATCCATACCACAGACCAAGTTTCATATGTCTTCTGGATGGTTGTGCCCATACCTGGACTATATGTATTTCACTATCACAAATATCACTTGTACCTACACCTAGGATCTTCGAGGCGGTTTTCCAGTTCAGACAGTTTCATAAAGCATTTCACCCCTCCCACTCTCTCAGGCTTCATGCTTTAGGGGGTATCTGTTACACAAAACTCTGTCACTATCCTCATCAATCCCTCTGCTATGTCATGTGTTAAATAAACATGTTCATATCTTCCCACTAATCTAAGGATATTAAAAAAATTCTCTCTGATGCTACAAATTAACCCTCATTCCCTAAGTTTCTACCTCGTTGTGAGTAACTCCTTAATATACGTGATGATCCCATGTCCATAACAGTCTCATCACGACTCCATCACAGGTGTACATCTATTTCCTGCAACGGTGAGATTTCTACACCTGGCATGAGGTTATGAGTTATATATAGCTACGATGGGTCTCCATGCATTGCCTCCTAGCGATGCTTTCGCGGAGAATTAGTTTACAACTCGGGATGATCTAGATTGGGCGAACTCGTTCCAACAGTCGGCCTTCTGGATGTCTCCAAACCTAGTTGTTAGGATAGTTTGGGCCGCCCTTCCCCCTCTGGTATGGTAGTTTCGATATTTGTGCTACCTTCCTTGAGTATGAGCTCCTCCTCCCTCATTTCATGGAGACTCCTTCTCCTATTAAAGCACTCACCTTTGCTATGATTTGCTAGTTCTTTTGGTTGGGCAGTGTTGCTAGTGGTTTTGAGTTTGATAGATAGTTGGTGTGAGTGTGACAAAAGTGGGATTGTTGATAGCTTGTGGAAGGTTGTGGAGTGCCCTTAACTTTGTGTTAAAACTTATGAGTGGAGAGAGACATTGTATGTTGGGAGACTTATCCTTGAAGAGTGAATTCTTGAGAAACATACTGGCTGGACCCTCTGAGAAGGCTTGCGGCGTCAAGACTTGGTTGTAAGCTTGCTCTTGATTCATTATTAATACAATCAATGATGTTTTCCTATGTCTCAATGTATATCATTTACTTGATAGATCATGACTTCTTGACTTTATGAGTAAATATATCATTGTTGTTTCCTGGTTACGTGATTTTTTGTTTTCCTTGTATTGTTTCAGGTTTATTGGTCATTAGGGAGAAGGAAACAGAAGCTGGAGCAGTGAAACAGAACTTCATCAACCACCAATTTGAGGTAGGCCTCCAACGATGATTGTTTAAGGAAATCAATTGTTGATTTGTCTATTGCTATGATTAGACCCACTCTAGGGCTAGAGGGGTTGCCTCTGTCTGCAGAGGGAACACTTTCCTACATCACACCTATAAGGATGTGAGGACACCAAAGGCTTGGTCCAACATACCGGTACAACCCTGCACTGCCCGTCCAATTTCTTCCAATCCTTTTTAATAGCGCTAACGCGCTACTCTCTAAATTCTGGAGGAGTGGGAGGCTATGCCTTCAGCCACAGCTTGGAAATATGGAGATTCAGCTCCATTTGCACATGCATTATTTCCTCACGTGTGTTTCAGACTCCACTTGCCAGACAATGGATCCGCATTTCTATTGGTAGGTCTGTGGCGATGGACAATTCTGGGACTCGCTGGCACGCTTCATCAATTGTCTGCACTATCTGTTAGTTTTGTGACACCATTTCTTCATGCTACAGGCTAAGCTATTCAATGTTGATATTTTTCTCACTCATTACCTGAATCGTGCAACCCTCCCTGGCGCGGAGCTCTGCTTTTATGCCATCCTGCAGTTGGTACAGTGCGTCTTGTGGAAAGGCAACAAAATTAAGGCCAAGTCCCTTGATCCTTCCCACCGTAGCTCTGTCGACCTCATTCTCTACTGTTAGTGCCCCTTCTGGTATCACTATGGTGTTACCCATCTTTACTCATAGCAGCTGCTCCATTGCTGATGTGCCTGTTGCAACGTAGGTGGTTACGGTTCCTTCCTATGGGGGGCACACATGTAGTTCCTGCAGCTGCACCCTTAGGGCCCCCAACACAATCTGTTGCTTCGACATGGCTTCCTGGAGTGCTTCCTTGGTGACCTCATAAACCGTGTCACCAATGTTGTAGAAGTCACCTTCTATTAACGTGATTGGGTCGATGGCCAATTTGGATGCCTTGGCCTTTTTTCATGGACCCGATCTCTCTGTGATGCACGGCCTTTTCAGTTGGGTGGAAGTTGTGCCCAAGTCCGCACCTTCTTCTGTGAGGTCTGTGTCCTCTACTTCCTATCCTATAGACAAGTCCTAGCCCTCCTCGTCCTTTGTTTTTGTGGCCCCTATTGTCTACGCTACTGCTGCTACTTCAACATCCTTTTCTTGCTCCGTAGCTGCCTTTAGTGCCTCGCGGACTGCCCTTACCTCCGTGACCGCTTTTTCATTACGCCTCTTCTTGGCCAATTTCGTGATGCACAACTTGGCCTCATCCTTTCTTTTCTGTGTTGTTTTCCTATCCAAATTCGTCAGATCTAGGGCGCGCCACTCAGGAGGTCATGATTCTAACACTAAAAAAATTGCATCATCAATGGAAATGAAGGGGAGCTTGGTCCATTACTATGTCGGATCCTTATGTGCCTTGATGTAAATATTGTGCATGTCTGCCTTGAAGTCTGCAAAGCTCCATAGACTGTTGTGCACTGTGGGGGATAGGCGCGGCCTTCTATTGATCCACATCCGGATGCTCGCCTCCATGAGCACCCAGAAGATCTTTCTCTCGCGAATCCACTTCGCATCCTTGGTAGCCTAGAGTGACGCATACTTTGCAGCCTTTGGTAAGTTCTATTCAATGTTTGGAACTGACTATCCTCTAGCAGTTCTCCCGTTACCAGCAAAATGGACAAGAGCAACCACGCATAGTGGAAGGTCTCTCCCTACTCCTGGGCTTCCTTGCAGTTGGTCAAGAATTCCTCGCAAAGGAACTTAGCCCAGTTGAATTGGACCCCCTCTGTGCATTGTTTAGCCAATGCAACTACCGGTGCTGGTACCTCATCACCGCGGCATTTTCTCATTACCTTCCTAACCAGTAGTTGGGTGTCTACATGCACCCCTTTATCTTTGATGCTGCTAATTGCATAACCCCTCTTTTTCTTCTCAAATTTATATTTCTTATTCATAGCCTCTGTGAGAGCCAAATCTCCACTTTCTCCTGCTATCACTGCAGGGTCCTTTCCCTTACAGGGGGGCCGAGAAATTCTATGGATGAGATCCAACGTGATGGGAATAGGCTCCTCCAGCCATAAGTACCCATCATGCACCAGGAAAAGCAGCTACCTAATGACGAAAATAGTGATGGGCACATGGTGAAAGTGTGGAATCCATAGTAGATGAAGTAATTCAACCTTCTCCACACCGCACAACCATTTTCGCGGTTCTAATGTTGCGACTGGCCACTCCGTGCTTTGCTTCATGAGGCTCTCCATCTCTAAGTGTGGGAACTTCTCACTGTCTATAAGGTCCCAATCTTCAAACTTCATTGTGGGAATGTGGCCCAGGGGTGAGCCCTCAAACACAATTCCATCAGGGAGGAGCGAGGTCTAGAGTGCGCTCTTGGTGGCATCTAGATCCTTTGGTATCTTAGTTTTCCCTTTCGCGGAGGGACATACTCAGGCAATTTCGCTGCAGAGTGCACCAGTTGGATGTCCTCTTCCATTTCTTTTGCTTCCTTTATCTCATTGACAAGAGCCTGTAGGTCCTCCTCCTCATCATTTATCTCAATGGTGATAGCCTTGCCCTTTTCTTCCATTGAGAGCTTTCTGAACTATGGATTCCTCAGGGACATGCGGACTAGTCCCGCTACCTGGTTATCTTTCTTGGGCCTCGATGTCCGAGGCTAATTTGAGATTTCCGATGCGACCCCAGTATCTTCAGGAACATCATGTACCATGGGGTCCTGCGCGGCCTCGTCGGTGGTTCCTTCTACAAAGCCCAAACCTCTCCTGGTAGCTGCCATCTTGTTTGAACTGTCCTTGGTGTTTCGTGAACTTTGGAGCTCGAATATCGCTCGGCGCTCAACACTCTGTGCTCTAATCAACGCTCAAATCTCAAGTGAACAAGTGTTGTATCATGGCTAGCCCCTAGAGTTTTATAGTGCCTTTTGAATTCAAATTCGGCCATTCCCCCCAATTAAGGGTCATCAATGCTTTCTTGGCAGCAGATTGTCCCAAATGTTGCCCTTAATTCTCATCTTAAATGCTCGCCACCTACTCCCTTTTTCCTTAAATCGGACATCTCATCATGAACAGTAACACCAACAGCCACTTCCCAGCCTACTTGCATGGCAGCGCAGCCCCCCGCATGCAGGCGTGAACCTTGTGACATGCTGATTTTGTGCGCACCTCCCTTATCACACGGCTCCCAAACAGACTCTTTTATAGTACCACGCTCTCTTTCAACTACCTAGAGCATTGAGACTGTGCTCCCTACGGCTAGCCAGGTGGTCGCACCACCTATGCAAGATTTCAACTTGCCTTCCAGTATAGTCTGTGGAAACTCCTCAATTGCCTTCGCGACAGCCGGCGACACACATTCTACTGTATGTAGTGCACTCTCCTGGTTACTGCGTTTGGTGAGGTGTGGTCATAGCCATGGCATCAGAGTCATAAATTTTTGGCGACAATCTTCTAATCCAATGGTATGATCATCTACACCTTGTTTTGCCATTCTTGCTTTATTGATGATACATGCTTGCTTGACCTCATTTTTTAGCCTCTTGATCTCGGCGTCCATCAAAATGCTTTTCTTCCTCAATTGTACTCGGTGTTTTTCGAGTTTGCGAAGTCTAAGGTTCCCTCACTAAATGGCTTCCTAAATCTCTATGTCTTCGACCTCGCGTAGGTGTGTGATTTCTTCGTCCTAGTCTTCGCACACTGTCACAACTGCGAGAGCTATTACGTGTAGATTCCTCTTTGCATTCTCATCAAAAATTACAATCTCTACTCTATTTCGCACCTTTGGAATCATTTTTGTGATTAGGGTTTTACACATGGCCCTATATGCCCATCGAACTGTTAGTACATGCAGGTCCCAATCAGGTTGTCTTGCCTGGTGAACCCTATTCAATACTTCGCACACCTTATCGAATTCTTCTTCATGGATAATTGGTAGTGCACATCGCCTTTCCTACTGCTGATCAAACCACTAGTACGCGCAAGTCCCGATCAGTGTGTCCTGCCTGGTGAACCCTATTCATTACTTCGCACACCCTATCAAATGCTTCTTTGTGGATAATTGGTAGTGTGCATTGCCTTTCCTGCTGTTGCAGTTTGTTCCGATTCTCTATTCTGGGAGTGGTGTGCACTTGTGCGATGTATATAGCATATGTCCGTATCCATTGGGAAAGGTGGGCACACAAGTCGTTCTGCCCCTGCTAACTAGCTTGCATTCTGAAATGGGGTTTTCCAAAGCATAGGTGCATCATCCTTCTGCATCCGTGTTAGTCCTCAAATTTTCCTTGATATGTACCCCACCATCGTGTGGGCATCGCGTGCAGTGCCCACTTCAGTGCATCAAACCATTGTTGTTCTGGTACTGCGCTTTCAAATTTGCTCAAGAATTCATCCACTGCTGTCAACCCATCATATGTCAGCAGATCCCTTGCTTCTGTTGTCACACAACGCAGTGATCTAACCATCACGTTGCAATTAAGTGTTGTTACATTGTGTAGCGGATTCTGCCATCGCTCTATCTCTTCCTTTGAATCTGAAGTGCATGAGCTTTTGTGCTCCCACGAAATCCTTCCATCTTTATTCGGATTCACCCAATCTTCTTCTCATGTAGTTATCTTATAGATACAATCGAGATCATCATCACTATCGTCTTCGCGCACTAGTTCATTGTATCGCACTCCTTCGGCTGGATCTAGTGGTACTACTATGCATAGTGACTTTTTCTCAAAGATCATTTTGCACTTCTTTAGATTTATGACTTCATTCATATTGGTGGCCCATTCTACTCCTAGTAGAGTGGGATAGGAATCACTATCATCGAAAATCTCTATCACCTCAAAATCAGCCTGCGTGCTCATACCTTCAATATCTACTGTTACCCGTTGCAATCTTCCCATGGGCAATATCTTATGTTGGTTTGCCATTCGTAACTGAATAAGAGGCCATTGTAGCGCGGGTCTGCCCATGCGTTCCCATGTTTTTTTGGTAGTACATTTTCATCTAATTCCAGATCCAGGATTACCTAATCCATTTCATACTCACCAATTTGCATAGTCAACCTCATTTCCCTTCCTCTGCGCAAAGCATGCTTTCCAAGTTTTCGGACCACGTGTGGTTCTCCTGACCCCACGCACCTAGTGATAAGTTCCTATAGTCCTTTCACTACCTTGTTGTTGTGTAGCAGTTTCATGCATGTCTCTAGAAAGGTAGTGACCATTGAAGGATCCATTTCTGGTTCTAATTGATCCTTACTACCTGAAGTGGACACCTCCATGAAGCTCTTTTTAGCTTCCTTGAATGTCTCCTTCATTCTAAATCAAATTCAGGGTCCTTTGTGGGAGCCTTACAAACCCACACACTTTATTTTTTCTACTTCCCTTTATCTTCACCAATGGTCACATCATTCCTAAGCATCATGTTTACATTTAGGTCTTCTTCGCGCGGCTCAAACCTCATTCCGAGTCAGAGGGGGCTAAAGTATCCCTTTTTTGTGCAATCTCACTATTAGTGTAGGGCAGTCTTCTGCCTCATGATCAAACTAAGTATAGTACAAACATGAAGTCCTCGTCAGGTTTGTACAATCACAGGAATAGTTGCCTAGCCTTCCACAATTATGACAAATTAATTGTCCGCGACCCCTTCCTAGTCCCATTCCACCTCAACCTCAACCACGTGCGTCATTCCTACATTCAAGTCAAGGGCTCACGTTTCAATCTGCACCCTATAGGTAGGAGTCTGATCCATCATTAGTTCGTAGCTTCTGCAGGTGCGCTCATCATGGGCTACCAACTTGTAGAAGTTACAAAACAATTGCTGGGACATCTACATATACTTTTGCAATAGATGACAATTATCTATAGTGTGTTTTCCTCCTATCTGATAGATCGCACACCATAATGTAGGCACCACGCTTAGTCCTGCCTATGCCTCATGTCTTAATGGCATTGGCCCTCCTCCTACCAAATAATTTGTGAACACTGGACAGTGGTCCTTTTCATGCCCCTATCCTTTGCATTTTATGCACCATACCTCCTCGCGTGCCTCTGGTTGAGGTGTCCTATCATGTTTCAAACTCTGCATTTCCAAACACATATTTTGCAGTTGCGCGTGGATTTGTTGGACTCCGAGACCAGGGTCTTGTATAGGGGTATCATGTAATCTCATCGCCATCTCCAAAGCTTCAACCTGGGTGGAAAATTTTTGCTGTTACAATACCATCCTTAAGTGCAGTGTTAGTGATGCTACACCATGTGCGGTGTTTTCCATCCATCAATGTCATGTTGGCTTCACAAATCATACCCTTCAATCTTTGGTCTAGATCCCAGGGGGTCTCGCCCACGAGCACCATGATCTCCTTAAACCAAATGATTGATTGTTCTTCCAAATTTGGCCTGCTAAATTCCTTGTTTAGCACGGCCTGAATTTCTGCAATTCCTGTGTTTGGATGGTCATTAGAATGCTTGATGTACCATGTTAATGCACGATCCTGCAACTTGCTCATCAGTGTAGCCTTCTTGATATTGTCATCTGCAACACCTAGTGCCTCACATACCACTCTTACCATGAACCAAAATTGATTTGGATCTTCATTCCCTACTCCTCTGAATACCAGTAGTTTGATCGCACTCACCATACTGAACTGTGGTGGTGGTAGAGGTGGGGTGGGTGGAGATGGAGGTGAGGACGGTGAGATGGGTGGCAGTGTAGGTGGAGGTGGTAAACGCAGAATGCACTACCTTATCAGACTCACCACTTCTCGGAGAAACTTTCGCGAGTTCTGCCTCACTTTCTCGCGAGGGGGAAATTGAGGAACTAGTTTCCAATTCTTCACTATTTTTTCTTCTGTAGATCTTCCCACTTCGCGTAGTCCCAAACATTAATTTATTCACATAACCTGATTTTCACAGAATAGAATCTTAATCCAAGTGTCAAAGATTTAATATACTTGCCTCGCAGTCCCTTGAGAAAGTTTCGCTCCGCCTTACTATAGTTGACAGTCATGTCTACCACAAACTCAGTGATAAATCCTCCTAAAATTTGGTTGAGCCAATGGTCCACAGCTCACGTGATCTTATCTCCTGACGCTTATAGTTTGCGCACTAATTCCAGAGTCCACACAATTGGTTTGTTGAGCCTACACCTTTCCTGACTATCTACCAACTTCGCGATCCACTCATACAGCTCAAAAGGAAAGAATGCAAAGAAAATTTTGTGGATTTCCGCATACAAGTAGCGCTCCAACCAATTTTCCTTAGATACTCGCAAATTTCTATTTTCTTGCATCGTGAACTCGTGAATCTTCTTGTCCAACCACTCTTCAATTTCTTTCTTCGTTGGATTCCGGTGGCACGATGTCAGACATCCTTTATGCAGATCTCGATCCTGGCAATGGAACCATTTGTTGGCTTGTATGGGCCTGACCCAGGTTTAGAGGTGATTTAGCCAAGCAAATCTCGGTACTACTAGCCCTTTCAGCAATAGTCCGCGGAGTGCGGAATGAGGTCTCACCCAAAGTAGTAAGGGAGGGCGCTAGAACCAAGTTTCCACACCATGGGGATGTCTGATGAGCTTCTTGTAGTCCGTGGTTTGACCTTGTGCACATCACTACGCGCACTTGTTAGTCCCTCGCAACCTATGATGTTGCTTCCACGCAGCCCTACTCGCAGCATGACTCGTATTATACCCAAGTTCCTTGCTATCTAATTTGTTATTACCCAACTCATTTGTATAAGACTAGTGATAATTAACAGTATATCCAGCAATCATATAAGTGAGTGTGATAAACAAAACAATATAAATGTAAAGAAGGCAATACACAAGCAGATGCATAGAAATTGGAATCAACGTCTCTTTATTATTCTTTGTTCAAGATTATAGACTCGAAACTGCCCTGCGCACTTAGCTGCAGGGGTCCGCGCACTCAGTTGTGGACTCTACTAGGCCTCTACACACTCAGTTGCAAAGCCTCTTCTTACTACTACGACCCAAAACACTTAGAGTCTTACCCTATGCTCGAACCATTCGTATTCATCTATCTCTCCAATTCACTATCTTTACAACTTAGAGCCTCACTCTATTTATACAATCCCATGGTCCGCAAACCATGGTAGGCCGACATGACATTACATTATTTTACAATACTTAGGGCGGACAACCCTATGACTAAACCTATACTTCATACTCCACGTCCGCAATTCGCGAAGTCTTATAATACATTTGACCAAAACTTGGGCTTTGAGCCCCAAAACATGTTGTGGGGCGATTCCATGCCCAACAGCTACCATCCTTAATGTGTTATATTCAAATTAAATGAAAAGCAAGGCTTTTTTCCCACATACCAGCTCATAGTGTGTGAATCCAATGGTGGTCTTCCATGTGGTATTATAGGCCTAGGTGGCCTCAACTAGTTTTTCTGCCCAGTCTTCCTGTTGCTACTCACCACTTTGGTCAAAATGCCCTCCAATGCTCTATTGGTCACCTTCACTTGCCCATTAGCTTGTGGATGATAGGGAGTGGGGGTTATATGCTTGATCTTGTGATGGCTGAGCAAGTCTTCAATCATGTTGGAGGTAAATTGGTTGCCTTGGTCTGTGACCAGCTCTCCAGGGTACCCAAATTTGTAGAATGCATTCTCCCTTAGGAACTCATCCACCTTCTCTTCTGTTGTTGCCTTAATTTCCTTGGTTTTAGCCCACTTATTCAAATAATCATTGCACACAATAATGTATTTTTCTTGCTTTGGAGGGTCAATAGGCCCAATGAAGTCCATGCCCCAATTGTTAAATGGATTGAACGTCACTTGGGGCTGCAGAGGCATTTCATCTCTTGGACTAGGCCTTCCCATCCTCTGGCATCGATCAAACTAACTAGTGTATTTTTTACATCCTGATGAAGAGTGGGCCAATAATAGCCTACTTGTAACAGTTTGAATGTTTTCCTCTTTACTGCAAAGTGACCTCCACAAGGCCCATCATGACAGGTCAGAAGGATGTCAAAGACTTCCTCCTCCCTAACACATCTTCTCAAGATTTGATCTAGGCCAGTAACTGGTCATCCACCATTCCTTCTTCACCTGCAGGCAAATTTACTCTAGACAAGAAGTTTGCAACAACATTTTCCTTACCAGGCTTATCAACAATGGTTAGATCAAACTGTTGTAATAAAAGTAACCATCTTATAATTCGAGCATTCACATCTGGTTTGTTCATTAAATATTTGATTGCAGCATGGTCAGTATGCACAAATGTTTGATAGCCTGTAATATAATGCCTAAATTTGTTTAATGAATCCACAACAGCCAGGAGTTCCTTTTTAGTCATTGTGTAATTTAGTTTAGCCTTTGATAAATTCTTACTAATAAAATAAATAGCATAAGGCAGTTTTTCATCTATCTAACCTAGGGCTCCTCCTATGGCTTTGTATGAGGCATCATCATGAATATGAAAGGAGAGGGCCCAATTTGGGCCTCAGAGAATCGGTGTAGTGTTAAATTATCCTTTAGGATGTCTAAGGCCTCTTGACAACTTTTTGACCATATAAACTCAGAGTCTTTGGCCAACAAACCAAATAAAGGAGAGGCCAACTTGCTGAAGTCCTTTATGAACCTTTAGTAATATCTAGCTAACCCTAGAAAACTTTTGACATCTCTCTGCTTTTGAGGAGGTGGGACCCTTTGGATGATAACTATTTTGTTTGGGTCCACCTGCAGTCCTTATTGAGATATTGAATGACCTAGCATGGTCCCTGTAGACATTAAGAATTCACATTTTTCAGGGCTGAGAGACAAGTTCATTTCAATGCATTTGTGTAGTACTTTGCCTAGGTTAGATAGGGCTTCTCGAAAATCACAGCCATAAGGTGTAAAATCATCCATATAAATATCCACTGCATAATGGACTAATTTGGCGAAAATATTCAAGACTGCTCTCTGGAAAGTGGTAGGAGCATTGCATGGGACAAAAGGAAGGATCCTATAGGCAAAAGTACCCTAAGGACCAGTGAATGTGGTCTTATCCTGGTCTTCTGGGCAAATCTGGATTTGGTTGACCCACTGAATCCATCTAGGAAAGAGAAAAACCTTTTCCCTACCAGGCCATCTAACACTTGGTCAATGAAGGGTAGAGGAAAATGATCCTTCTTTGTGCCTTTGTTCAACTCCCTGTAATCGACACAAATTCTCCACTTACCATTTTTCTTAGGAACTAACACCAAAGGAGAGACCCACTCACTGTTAGAGATAGGGTAAATGAATCTTGCATCTAACAATTTTTGCAGTTCTTCTTTGATTATATCTTTAAGAGCTGGATTCATCCTCCTTTGTGGTTGTTGAACCAACTTGCAACCTTCTTTGATGTATATGTGGTGAGTACACACTGAGGGGTGTACTCCCTTCATTTCTTTGTAACTCCAAGCGAAGCCTTCTAGATTTTCCTTTAACATGCCGCATAACTTCTCTTCCTGGAGAGCACAAAGAGATGGATTGATTTTCAAGGTTCTCTCTGGGCCGAATTCTATGGTTTTGACATGGATTGGGTTGGAATTGGCCATGCATAAGTCAATTGGATGATTGTTTTGGGTTTCCTTTGCTACTTCTTCTAAGGGTAATGAACTAGGAGTTGGACTTTGGAGTAGGTGTTCAATCAAGTCATCCTCATCCTGCTATCCTCCTCCCATGGTTGCTTCTAAAGCATAAAGTTAGGTGGAATAAACTTCATCTTCTTCCTCCTCCTCCAACCATAAAGGTAAGTCATTCTCTAGAGAAAGTTGAGCATGAGGGTATAAGACTAACTGCTTGGACATATGCCCATTCTTGATGGTCATATTCCCGACGCTGCAGCTAATGTAAGCATCGGCAGTGGCCAAACATGGCCTCCCAAGGATGAGAGGGTAACCAGTAAGCTTAGCCTAAGGCTGGAGAACTAGGAAATCTGCAAGGTACTCCCAAGAGTCAATGGAGACCATCACATCCTCCACAATTCCCTCGGGGGTTACTATGGAATGGTCTGCAAGTTGCAGAACTGTTGTGGTCTTCCTCAATGAACCTTGGAGGTTGAGCTTGAGCACGGTGTCCTTGGTCATCACATTAATGGTAGCCCCAAGATCGATCAGAGTGTGTGGGACAATGGTGCCATTGATGTGCACATCTACTACAGGGCTTCCAAGGTCCAAATATTTTGGACAGATTACCTGCCCCAACATTAAGTTGGACAGTTTCCCAATGACATTAATAGTAGGGCATCCCTTTTTCGCCTCCCTGGATGCTTGAAGCACTTCTCCTTAACCAACTTATTTTAAATAGGACCATCTTTTATTCCCTAGAGAAGTGGGATCTTTACACATAGATTTTTCAATTCTCCCAGAAGTTAAGTCTCTTCTGGGGTAGGCTGGGGTGGTTGGGCTAATCCCTTAGGAAAGGGTGGATTTACTTTAAGGTTGCTTTCCTCTCTTTCTTCCTCAACCTCCCTAGGTGGAGGTGGAGGTTGGTTATCTGGGAGAACTCTCCCAGATCTCAGGTTAATCTCCTGGATTTCCATAGCATAAGCTGGATATGATGTCTCTCCATAGTATACTTGTTGAGCCTGCCTATTGTTTGGGTTCAGATTTGGCTAGGCGAGCATATAAGGTTGCTTGGGTGGAGCAGAGTGTAGGAACTATGGTTGGGAAGGTGGTGGAGGCTATAGAGCTAGAGCATTGTTGTATTAGGGCCTCCACCCCTGGAGTGGTGTATTCCACTGAGGTTGTGGTGGAGTATAAGGTTGAAATGACTGGATAGCTAGCTGGGAGTGATACTGAGATGCATAATACCAAGGAGGGGGTGTAGACCAGGAAGGATGAGTAAGGGGTCCCCAAGAAGGTATGGTTGTGGTTTGTTTGGGGTTGTAATATGCATGGGACGACCCTTGCATGCCCTACTAGTATGGTTTAGGCCAATGAGGTCTCCTTTGGTTAAAGTAGCAAAGCTGCTTATTGACCCCTTCAGCTCCTTGATATACAGCTTTGAGTCTACGCAAAGAAGGGCACTTCTCTGTGGAGTGGTTTTATTCATAGACCGAGCAAATTTCAATAGAGTTCAATGGACATTCATTCCTAGGATGCCTCCTAGTGCATCTAGGACAAAAAATGGCCAAGGCTCTCTCTGCTTCTTCCTACTTCCTCTTAATGTTCATGGCGTCCATTTGTAAGGCAAGGGTTTGCAGCATCTCGCTTTTGAAATCTTCCAACATGTTTCCAATTTCACCCTTGATGGATGAGTTGGAAGATGATGTATTGACCATAGGTTGACTACCACTACCGTTTTTCTTGGCTACCATAGAATAGTTTCTAAAGACAGACTTGATATCCTCATAGGTAATTGGTAGATATCTCCTCCTGTTAACAAAATGTAAGGTATCCAGAAGATCTTCTCTTACCCCCCTAAGCAGGACTAGCTTTAGTGACCCAGGGTCAAGTGTGCACTTGGCCCTTTTGTAACTAAGCTGGAATCTTTCTTCGTAATCCTCTAGGGATTCATCATTGCCTATGGTCATCTTGAAATTTTTTTCTTTAGTATCCTTTGACCGATAGTAGTCCCGATATTTTTTGTTAAAGGCTTGTTTCATCTAAGCCCAAGTTGTGATGTTATCTCTAGGTAAACCCATGAACCAACAAAATGCTACATCCTTGATGGTAGATGGAAATAGCTTTAACTTTTTCTCATCATCTGTATAGTCATAGGTTTGGCATATAACAACAAACTCAAACAAGAAAGTGTCAAGTTCCTGTGTGGTCAAGCCATGGAAATGAGGTAGGGCACATGGGCTTATATTTTTCATCATAGTGTCCCCATTGGTTTCCCTAACAGGGAAAGCACCCTCAAATCTCTCTCTATTCCCTCTGTCATTTATGTTTTCATCCATTGGTTAAGTAGGAATGGGTTCCTCTTCTTCTTCCCCTGTATGTTCTTCAAATATGTCAAGTTTCTCACCTAAGGGTTCCTCTAGTTCACAACCACCAAAGAAGAGAGAAGGTTGGTTGTTGGATGTAGTGGGGGTATTTGGAAAAAATTTCCCTAAGTTGTCCCTATTCCTACGAGGCATGAAAGGAAATATTTTTGGTTTGGTTTTGTATTTTTTTTTGTAAACTTGGAAAGTACTTGCAGAATTTAAATTGTTGATTGAAACAAAATTACTAAAAGAATGAAAAATCCACTTACTAAATTGAAATATTACTTGCAAAATGGAAAGGAAAGCAAACAATGCAAAATGAAAGAAAGGAAACACTATATTACTCTTGGAGAAATAAACCAATGGCAGAATATTGAACACAAGAAATAGAAGCAAAGAGAGCAGTAACCACATTCTACTCATACATCTCCCCAGAAACACTGCCAAAAAGTGATGAGTACCAGTATTGCTACAAGGATGTAGGTTTTAACCCCGTACAGAAATTACCTGCATATGAATTCTGGAACACATAAAATAAACAATGCAAGAGCATAACACATAAAACACATATACAGAGAGATTTTCTCCTAGATCCCAAAACCGGGACTACCAACTTGATTTTTCATTATGTTCCTTTCAATGTTACAATACATATTTATACATGCCAAAGCATCCAATACCATGGACCAAAAAACCATCGCGTCCAAAACCATGGACCAAAAACCATCGCGTTCCAAAACCATGTGCAAAAAACATGCACAAAACCATAGGTGGGTCTGCCCAACCTAACATAGGGTCCAAAACCAAAATTTTCCGGGGCACTGCCCCAGACCCCATAAAGTGGGGTTATGGGTACCCCTCAAACCCCCTGTGACCTCCCCTCTAACCCCTTGGTTAACTACGTGGGCTAGAAATGGAAAGAATATAACACAACCCAACATTCTCCCACTTGTTGTTTTCTTTCCACCGAGGGCCACAAGAGAGCTTAGTCATTTATCCAGCCCCTGCAATGCCCATTGTTTCTCTACACCAAGAGAAATTCTCAGAGCTCACATATTTTTTCAATGCATCTACAACATTATTCAACGTCTCCACCTTTACTAGCAACACCTTTTTGTCTTCTATCATATCCCTCACAAAGTGATACTGAACATCAATGTGCTTTGTCTTTGAATGATATGCAAGGTTCTCTGCCAAGTAAATTACACTTTGGCTATTACAGTCTATCCTTATAGCTTCCTGTACTAACCCCATACTTGAACATAATATTTGCAACCAAACTTCTTCCTTGCTTGCATGAGTGGCTGCCATGTATTTTACCTTTGTAGTTGATAGTGCCACTACAGATTGTTTCTTACTCATCCAACTCTCTGCACATCCAAATAGGTTAAACACATACCCACTTGTAGATATTCTCTGATCCAGATCTCCAGCCCAGTCTACATCAACAAAGCCATGAATATCCAACACTCTGTCCAATCCTGGCCTTCCTTGGTAGCACAAACCATAATCACTAGTGCCACGCAAATACCTGAAAACCCGCTTCACTGTTGTCCAGCTCCTTCCCTGGTTTTGACATAAACCTGCTCAATCCTCCCACTACATGTGCAATGTCTGGTCTAGTACAGACCATGGCGTACATCAAGCTAACGACTGCACTTGCATATGGAACACGGGACATGTCCTCTTCCTCTTCTTGTGTCTTGGGACACTGTCCAGCAGATAACCTCACACCTACAGGAATAGGAACCTTCACCGGTTTACTATCCTGCATATTAAACCTCTGCAATATTGTCTCGACATACTTCCTCTGGTTTAACCAGAGCTTCCTCTTTGTCCAATCTCTTTTAATTTCCATGCCCAAAATATAGTTTGCAGCACCAAGATCTTTCATGTCGAATTTGGAGGACAATTGGGTCTTCAAATCCTGGATAATTTCTTTGTCATTTCCAACCAACAACATATCATCCACATACAAGACCAAATAAATAACACAGTCACCAATTAATTTAAAATACACATAGTGATCTACTTTGTTTCTGGTGAAGCCAAGTCCCCGTATAGATGTATCAATTTCTGATACCACATCCTTGGTGACTGTTTTAACCCATACAGAGACTTCTTTAACTTACATACCAGTTATTTCTTACCCTTCACCGCAAAGCCTTCAGGTTGCTTCATGTAGATCTCCTCTTTCAAATCCCCATGAAGAAATGTTGTCTCCACATCCATTTGTTCTACCTCAAAATCAAAAGCAGTAGCAACAAATAAAATTAATCTAATAGAAGTTACTTTGGCAACAGGAGAAAAAATATCACCAAAATCAATTCATGGCACCTAGGAATAACCTTTTGCTAGCAACCGAGCTTTGTATTTCTCCACTTTTCCTTCTGCATTTTTCTTCTTTTTGAACACCCATTTGCTGCCAATGGGTTTCCTTCCAGCCGGCAACTCCACCAGATCCCATGCCCCATTTTTGTGCAAATATGCCATTTCATCAACCATGGCCTGTTTCCAGAGTTTTCCATCCTCTAAATCCACTACTTCCTTCACAGTTCTGGGATCATCATCAATAATAGACAAAGCCAAATTTGAATAAAAAGTAGATGGACTATACCTTTCTGGCTACCTTCTTTCTAGAACTGATTTTCTCACACTCGGAGTTTGTGGATCTACATCTTCTGATTCCTCCTCTAATGTAGAGTCTAATTCTTCCTCCTTTAGCTCAATCTCTATCTTCTTCGGTTCCTTTGATTGGACTTCATGTTTAATAACATATTTCACCTTTCTAAACACCACATCTCGACTGTACACAACCTTATTTGTTACTAGATTCCAAAGCTTATAACCCTTTAAACCATCCTTATACCCAATGAAGATGCACTTTTCAGACTTACTATCCAACTTGGTTATTTTCTCCTTTGGAACATGTACATATGCATCACATCCAAATACCCTTATATGTGAAAGAGAGGGTTTCTTACCAATCCATACCACTTGTGGAGTCTTATCTCCAACGCTAATGAAGGTGACCTGTTGATAAGGTAACATGCAATATCGACCGCCTCTGCCCAGAATTCCTGTCCTAACCCGGCACCACTAAGCATGCTTCTTGCCCTTTCCATCAATGTCTTGTTCATTCTTTTTTCAACTCCATTTTGCTAAGGTGTATATGGAGTAGTCTTCTACCATGATATACCACACTTCTTACAGAATTCTTCAAATACCTTGCTACAAAACTCTCCACCATTATCTGTCCTTAGCACCTTTATCTTCTTCTCTATCTGATTTTCCACGAGAGCCTTAAATTGTTTAAACCTGTCAAATCCTTCAGATTTATTCTTAAGGAAATATATCCATGTATTCCTTGAGAAGTCATCTATAAATGATACATAGTACACAGACTTACCCAGTGATGGAACCTTCACAAGTCCAAACACATCACTATGCACAAGCTCTAATATCTGTTTCACCCTCTTACTACCAGAGGGGAAACTCGCCCAATTCTGCGTCTCATATACATAACTTTCACAGAAATCAAAATCCAAAGGGCTATTACTCATACCTTCTACCATACCTTTACCTTGAAGTATTTGAAGGCCCTTCTCTCCAATATGTCCAAGCCTTTGATGCCACAGCATGATCTTTTCTCCAGAGACCACTAGATTTTCTGCTACACTTTTAGGAACCACAGAACTATTGCACCCATCAATAATAATGCTACCTTGCAGCTTGTATAGAGTTCCAATCCGAACTCCCTGCATCAATACCAGTGCTCCCTGAACCATTTTGTAGGTATCCTTCTCGAACACTATTTTTACACCTACATCATTTAGCTTGCTTACAGAAATCCGATTTTTGGCTAATGCAGGGAAATGCAGAACACCCAGAAGTGTTCTAACCCTTCCACCTTTCAACTTCAACTTTACTTTTCCGTGACCAATGATTCTAGCCTTTCTGTCATCCCCCAAGAAGACATCACCACCATCATATTTCTCATACTCATATAACCACTCTCTATAGGGAGTGAAGTGAAAGATGCACCTGAGTTAATCAACCATGCGTCATGATCTACATGTTTACTTGAATAAGCCAAGTAAACATCCCCACCTTCATCTGAGGTTGTTTTCGCCTTTGCAGAAGGTGCATCATCAAATCCCTTTCCTTTATTAGGAGCTTTAGATTTATAGTCCCTTTTGTAGTGCCCTTCCTTTCTACATTTCCAGCACACCATCTTTATAGGTTTTCCTAGAGATTTAGATCTCCCTCTATATTTGGATCTCCCACTCGATGACTTATTTTTGTTTCTGTTTTGGGAACATCCTCGTACAGACAAGGCATCACCATTCTGGCTCTTCTTATTTTTCCATCTCATCTCCTCTATCAACAAGGATGAGACTATTTCGTCAAACTTCAAGGTAATTGCATTACTACCTATTGCAATAACCAAACTATCCCATAAATTTCGTAGAGAACACAACAAACTGATGCATATCTTCATCTGAAATTTTAATATCAATTGATGTTAACTGACTTACCACAATATTAAATGCATTCAGATTCTTTGTCACCATGTCTCCATCTTTCATCCTCATGTTATACATCTTTTTCCGCGGGAATAGTTTATTCACTAGAGACTTAGATTGGTACAAAGTCCCTAACTTGTCCCACAAAGCCTTCGTCGTAGCTTCCCCTGATACATTCAGCAATACTGAATCTGAGACACACAATTGTATTGTGCTCTTTGCCTTCCGATCCAACTTCTTCCATTCTTCATCGAACACTCCCGTTGGTTTAGTACCTGGATCTACTGCAATCCACTGATCTTTATCCACCAGCAAATCCTCCATCGTGAGTCTCCACAACTCAAAACTCTGACCATTAAATTTCTTGATCTCTATCTTTCCACTGCTCGCTATCTTCTTTCACCGCCAGAATCGATCTCACAAATCTCCCATTAAACAGGGTCTACCACAGGCCTGAACAATAGCCCTTAGCAACAAAGGCGTCCCCTTCAAGCCAAAATAGCTCCAATGCCAAATGTAGGTTTTAACCCCGTACAGAAATTACCTACATACAAATTCTAGAACACATAAAATAAACAATGCTAGAGCATAACACATAAACACATATACAAAGAGATTTCCCCTAGATCCCAAAACTGGGACTACCAGCTTGATTTTTCATTATGTTCCTTTCAGTGTTACAATACACATTTATACATGTCAAAGCATCCAATACCATGGACCAAAAACCATTGCGTTCAAAAAAATGGACCAAAAACCATCGCGTCCAAAACCATGTGTGAAAAACATGCACAAAACCATAGGTGGGTCTGCCCAGCCTAACATAGGGTCCAAAACCAAAATTTTCTGAGGCGCTACCCCGGAACCCATAGAGTGGGGTTATAGATACCCCTCAAACCCCCTGTGACCTCCCCTCTAACCCCCCAGTTAATTATGTGCGCTAGTCATGGAAAGAATATAGCACAACCCAACAAAGGATTCTGCAACTCTTGGGCTACCATCTTTACTTATCAACCTGGGGTTCGTACAAACTTGGAGGTGATAGTCATGTATACACAAGTAAAAGTGATGGTTCTGCCTATTGTCATTGTTCAGCTGGAAAGAGACCACTGCAGTTCCAAGCCAGACTTCTATGGAGTCAGAAGAAGCATGATTCTTTGATGAAAGAAAGGTAAATCTACTCTAAGAGAGTTCCTCTATTGCATTAATGGAGAAGGTCAACATATAATGCTAAATCACACCATTCCCTAATTAACCATTTAAGAAGTTATGCTAGGAATAAATGCTAAGTCAACATAAAACAAATGATATTATCTAAGTTGTAGAAGTAAGAAGCATCAAACAATACTAATGTGCAAGTAAAGAGACTAAACTAAATCTATTTTTGCTTTTTTGGTCTTTTTATGCAAAATGAAGTATGCAAAATAATTGTTCTTGTGGATGTGGCAGGTGGATTAAGGGTGTTTGAGGATGGCTAGAAGGTTTATGAAGTGTTTGGATGGTTTGGAGGGACCCTAGGAGGCTTTTGGTGACTTTCTATAGGTTTTCCATCAATTCAACCTCAAAACAGGCTGTTTCAGGAAAACCTACAAGATGTACTAGAAACCAATTACAGGAAACCTATAGGATACAACTGAGAGCTAAATGTGAGTTGTAGGAGGTGATGGGAGGCTTAGGAAATGTGTGTGATGGGTGGAATGGAGTGATAGAAGGTCTAGGATCACTCAGGATTCAATATCCAAGGTAATAGATGGCTAGATTCGCTCAATGTGCTTGGGAGAATTTCTATGAAAAATGATGGAAAACTAGTGAAAGTGATGGTGAAAACAAGGTATGGATAAGGTGGATGAAGTGGAAGGTGGCTACTAGCTATGAAGTCTTAGTATCCTCCTGAATCACCTTCTCTGTATAAGACAAGTGTGTCTTCCAAAAAGATATGCAACAAGATACAGTTTCATAAACTAGAAGAGAAGAATTAATGAATCAACTTCCTATACTATGCATGAAGAGAGTTTTTGAAAGGAATGAAAGCACGAGTGAGATATTCTGTAAAAATGGATATGAAAAGGATAAAAATGAAATCTACCTTGCAAAATTAACCAAATACTAAATTAAAGACAGCAAACTCCAAAGCTCATAAAAGAACTAGAAATTTGTGTTTTTGGGGCTGCTTAAGGGTCCCTTCCTCAAGTCATGGTCCCAGAGGGAGGAGTGAGGCTGAGACACTTGCTAAAAACCTTGTGGTGATCCTTTTTCTCCTTGCTAACTTGCTACTTGAAATAAGGCACAAATGGAAGCAAACTATTACACAACCAATCTAATCTACACTACTTGTAATGGAAATGCATCTAAAAAGAAAATTAACAATGAAGCTACGAATCTACACTAAACATACATGTACAATAAAGAGGAGCCTTGGCTAGTAAGGTTGGGCCCTAACCCAAGAGCTTCAGCCCTCTGAGTTAACTCAATGCTAGCTCAAAACAAAACTCATTCTTATTACCAAAACAACAAATTACATCAATAGAATTGTCACAAGTTTTGCAGCTCGAAAATAGATTAGAGTTTTACAATAAAAAATACGAATCCTACTGAGCTCCTAGGCCTCTCCACTTATACATCTAAGTTCCCCAACGACTTCCTTAAAATTAGGCAGGCTCGGCTCCCAAACTCGAGATAAATTGGTGCTTTGTCTCTCACTTGCTTGGCTACCTTCTAGTCCACATGATTTGGTTGTTTTCACTCTAAGCTAATGTGATGAATGGAGGAATATTAAAATGGAGGACTAGTAAATGAGGATGATTTACCTCCTACAATCCCTCTCCCTTGTCCCATTCGAGTTTTGACCTTGGTCTTTGCCAAAATTCCTTGATTTCCTCCTTTAATCCTGCATTCAATGCATATTAGACCACAAAGCATAATATCCAACTCTAACTCACCTCATAAACAAAATATAATAAAAAACATGTAATAAGCTATGAGAAAAGTTGGTTTGACTAAGCTGGGAGGTGAATTAAGGCCCATATAATTACCCAATGATGAGGCTCATCAACAAGCTTTTCAATTCTCCCAGAATTTCGGTCTCTTCTGTGGTGTGCTGACTAGGATGGATCAATATTTCAGGAAAAGGAGGTGGATTGACTTTAGGAACACTCTCTTCCTTTTCCTATTCAATCTCCTGAGGTGGAGATGGAGGTTGGTTATCTGGAAGTACTCTTTAAGACCTGAGGTTGATTTCTTGAATTTCCACAGCATAGGCAGGGTAGGATGTCTCTCCACTATAGACCTGTTATGCATGTTTTTTGTTTAGGTTTGGATTTGGTTTAGCACGCCTCTGAGGTTTCTTAGGTGGTGTAGGATGAAGGATTTGTGGTTGATATTGAGGTGGAGGCAGTAAGGCTAGATGTTGGTTGAATGGAGGCCTCCAACCTTGTGATGGGGTATTCCACTGAGGATGTGGGGTAGCATATGGCTGAAATGACTAATTGGGAGGTTGGGAAGGGTATTGAGGTACATAAGACCAATGAGAAGGTGTGGACAATGCAGAATGAGTAGGAGAACACCAAGGGGAAGGGATACATTTTGATTGGGATTTTAGTAGGAGTAGGATGACCCTTGCATGCCTTGTTGGTATGGTCGAGGTCCTTGAGGCCTCCTTTGATTTATATAACAGAGTTTTTCAACCCCACCTTCGGCCCCTTGGTATACATCCTTCAATCTAGGAAGAGACAGGCACTTATCTGTGGAATGGTTTTCCTCACAAGCCAAGCAGACCTCTATAAGATTCAATGGACATTCATTTCTGGGGTTCCTTCTAGTGCATCTAGGGCAAAAGATAGCTAAGGCTCTCTTTGCTTCCTCTTGCTTCCTCTTGACATGCATGGTGTTCATTTTCAAAGCAAGGGTGTGCAACATTTCACTTTTAAAATCTTCCAACATGTTTCCAATTTCACTCTTGATAGATGTGTTGGAGGAAGAGGAACTAGTCAAAGCTTGACTAGCCCAAACCTTCTTTCTAGCAGCCCTATAATGGTTTTTGAAAGCTGCCTTGATATCATCATAAGATAGTTGATAAATGTCCCCTCCAGACAACAAGTTTAGGGTTTCCAAGATGTCCTACCTGATTCCTCTAAGAAGGACAAACTTTAGTGATTTGGGATCGAGGGTGCATCTGGCCCTTTTGTAACTGAGCTATAATATTTCCTCATAATCTTCCAAGGATTCATCATGTCCAAGGTCATTCTAAATATTGCCTCTTTGTTAGATTTGGGCCTACAATAGTCCTTGTACTTGTCGTTGAAGGCTTGCTACATTTCAGCCTAGGTAGTGATGTTATTCCCAAGTAAACCCATGAACTAGCACAAGGTTGCATTCTTAAGGGTTGATGCGAACAACTTCAACTTCTATTCATCATAGGTATAATCATAAGTTTTGAAAATGACAACAAACTCAAACAAAAAGGTATCAGGGTCCTCTGAGGTTAATCCATGGAAGTGAGGAAGGGCAAAGTGGCTTATGCTTATCATCCTAGCATCTCCATTAGTCTCTCTAATGGTAAAAACACCCTCATTTCTGTTTTCAGTCCTATTTATATTTTTAGCCATGGTGTAAGGGTATGGAATGGTTTCTTCTTCTTCCCCAATAAGCTCTTCAAATATCTTTGGTTGTTCACCTAATGGGACCTATAGTTCCCCAGCAATCAGAGAGGGAAGTTTACATTCATCGAAGAAGAGGAAAGGTTGATTGTTTGATGGTGTGGGGGTATTTGGCAAGAATTTCCCTAAATTGTCTTTACTCCTATGAGGCATGAAAGAAATTTTTTCCTTTTACATCTTTTTCATAATTAATTACAAAACATACAGGAAAGCATAATAACATATACCTATTGAATGAAAATTAGGATGAAAATCATAAATTACATCTACATAGACACCTCCCTGACAACGGTGCAAAAAAGTGACAAGCCTCAGTATTATAGCAAGGATGTTGCAACTCCTAGGGCTACCAACTTTACTTTATCAACCCAGGGTTTTGTAGAAACTTGGAGGTGACAGTGCTATATACACAACAGATGCATCATTCTACTTATGTCACTTCTCAATTGGGGTGCTAGAACATTATGGTACCAGACCAGTCCTCCATTGACTAGAAGGAGTCTGACTACTGACAGTGAATGTAAAGCTAGTTATAATGCAGGAAAGTAAATGCTTGTTTATTCAGGAAAAAAAGCTACTAAATGGGAAATTCTATGAAATGTCATAAGTCATCTAGCTATGAAATAACACAAATCACTTGCAGAAAAAAACTATGCTAACCTTGCAATTTATCATCTAGCTAATATGACTTTTTAGAAATGGAAATTTTTTCTATCATTTTAGAATTCATACAAGCATGCACTAAATATCTCATTTTACATTTGCAGAAAAATTGTCTTTTAATTGCTAAAACCATAAACATAAATTCTATGCTATTATGTCTAATCTTCCAGGAGGAAAAGAAATGGCAAGGTTGGTCTAGGTGGCATTAACAAGCATGGGATCCAATATGAGGGCCTAACCTACCCTTATACTAGGCTATCCTATCATTTCTGGTCAAGAGAGGGTCAAACAAGCTACTACAAGGGATCTTGTAGTTGCTAGAGGAAACTACGACAAGGTGTCCTAATATGCTACAAGATCTCCTAGATTGCTACAAGAAGTTATTTGAAGGGTTTTGGATGGAAATAATAGTGAGATGAGGTTTTGGAGAGGTGTATGACAGTGGTAGAAGGTGTAGGGAAGGTGCACATTTCCCAAGGCTAAACCTAGCACTCGAAGGAGGTTGGACTCGCTTAAGGTGGCTTCTCACGGTGTTTGCAAAACAAAAGTTCAAACTATGGGTTGGTATGCCTCAATATAAGGTGGAGATGAACTAGGTGAAGCTAGTTGGATGATTCCCTTCTTGCAAATCAATAATCCCTGCACTAAAACTTATTTCTCTTTTCCTTTATGCATCACTACATGTCAACATGGAAAAGATGAATTGAATTTGAGGAAGCTGATCTATATATTTTTAAGGACTAGATTTATGTTATGGATTTTTTCTTTAAACTGCAAAAAAACTTAAGAAAAAAAGATAACAACTGCAGATGCTTTCAAGAAATCATAAACAGGGATCTAGCTAAAAATGAAACCTAATTTATGTAATGATCAAAAGAAAACTCTGTTTTTGGGGCTGTGAGAGTGGAGTCACCTAGTCATGGTCCCATGAGGGAGATGATGTAGGGGCCACTGTCACGAGCTTTTATGGTATAATTCATCCACTAAACTACAACACTAATCTACCTCTTCAAACTAATGGAAACAAGGTTGAACAAAAATTTAAGTACTTGTTAAGTTAATCAAAAGAAAACATAAACAAACTTCAGCAACTAACTATCATTCTAAGCTAAGAATACAACTACAAAAAGAGGAATTTATGTTGCTAAGGTTTGGCCCTAACCCAAGAACTTCAGACATTTGAGTCAACTCAATGTTGGATAAAAATAGAATTTCTCATTATCATAAAAATTTCAAGTACATCACAACAATAATAGTCAAAGTGTTTTAGCTCAAAATGGCCTCTTAGCTACAACAACAAATCAAATCCTAATGAGTCCCTTGGCTCTCTTATTTATACAAAAATGGAGCTACCAATAGCTCCCTAGAAAATAGGGATACTTGGCTCCCTAACTTCAGAATAACTTTTCCTTGAATTTCATTGGCTTGGTTGGCAATGAACTCATTTTGCTTGGCTGCCAGTGACATCGAGCTAATGAGATATAGTGGAGGAATCTTCGAATGATTTGAGGAGTTAAGGAGGGAGACCAACTCCTAGAATCTCTCTTGCTTTCTTACTCTGAACTCCTACACTTAAGTCAACCCAAAACTACTTCATTTTCTACATTTAACACACATTAGGCCCCATGACCTAGTAACTCACCTTTACTCTTCTCACTAAGCAAATTCTATACAACAAAATGTGTAAATAAATGTGAGAAAATTCAATTTAATAAGCTGGAGAGTGGCATTGTGACCCATACAATTTACCTATTAGTGAGCCTCATCAACATGATAAAGTCCTTTACTTCTTAATAGAATAATAACTTTTGGATCACATTCAAAGTAATTGAGTAGAGTAAGAATCTATGTTCTATTCAATCCTCTGTCATCTATAATGAAATATATGTGCTTCTCCTTGTAATCTCCTCCTACACTACACCATTTTATATTTTTCGCACAATCCCACAAGAATATAGTTGTGAAAAAAAATAAACACTAGTAATTTCATTCTTCAGACAAAAGAGAAAGAAGATAAAATGAGAGACCACTCTTTAAACAAAAGAGAAAAAGAGACCAATTCAAATTATAAGGCCTAGAGACCTATGGAAATTCTTGTATTGCATTGAATTCCATTAGTACATATTTATCTTGGAGAGAGGAACAATGTGCACTAAGTTTGGTTCCTTTGTGCATTCACATTTAATCAAAAACAAAATAGAGTGAGAACTCAAGAAAGCATAGCAAGCCAAGTTAAGTGCACTTTCACTCGTTGAAAGTAGGGTGTAACACCTTCTTCACAAAATATAGCAATTTACATATGATAAAAGTGGTATTTTCCAATGAATAATTATGAGCCCATGGTTTTGGAAACCCTTTTTTATTTTCCTATGATATTACATATTATGCATATGAGGGAAAATCCATGTAACTCTAAACTATAGAGATAGAAATAGCCTCCAAAACTAAGACTAAATGATCAAGGAGATAAGTTTTCTATGATTGTAACCGAAGTGTTTAAGAGAAGTGCAAAATTATCTAGGAAGAAAATATAACTATTGTGATAAAAACACTCAATCACAAGGAGTTATTTCTCCATGAGCCTTGCTCGAGACTCACTAGATAGATGTGTGTGAAAAGATCAATGAGATCTCTCAAAATCAATTATATTCAAGCATAACATCTCAAATAAATGGCTTGAGGAAACACACTTGAACCCCTCGTAAGTTGGTGATGGATGTTGGATATAGTGCCTTAGTCATAGAACTTGCTTCTTCCTGAAGATCTCTCTCTTAGAAATCCTAATCCAAAAGTCCTACTCACAAGCATAACCAAACATGACAAGTTTTCCTTCCACAGAGGGAATATTATCATGAATAAAATAGAAACACTAACATGATAAACATATCATGTAGAGAAGGGAAATCATATACTTTTATTGATTAATCAAATGGATACAAATATAATGGTATACCTTCAGCAATAATTCCTCCTGTCTATCCTATAATCCCAATCTCCCCCTTTAGCAAAGGATAGCCTCACAACTTAGTAGAGATATCGCACTACATCGGACTCTCTAGATCTACTTTTCCCTTAACATGACTAGTTTATATAAGCCTTTCCCCTCCCTAGGAGAATATATCTAGACACCTAGGGGAAATAGAAGTTATGAAACTTCTACAATAATTCATCCCTAGCTGACCCTTAAACAAGTAGATCGATATGATCTCCTCGAAAAAGTCTATAAGATTTTGCTCAATTATGGGTTTTTTATCAACTATTAAATAGTTATTATTTCATAATTATGAAATTGTGACAAATTAATTATGAGAAATTACTCAGTTATGTAATTCCACCCTTTTAACATGGAATAACTCCCTTGTTAGACCCACATAAGTAATATAAAGGGTGAAAGGGGATGTATTTTGGCCAACAACTAAGGTATTTGAACTTGGGCCTCTCTCACTATAGTAGAGTAGCAAAAAGGGTTATAAAAATAACCAAGAAAGTGTGTTCTATATCCCATGTCAATAAAATTTCACTTTTTTATCATTTCCTTGTCATCCTACATGGTAACACCTACTGAAAATTCACTTATTAGATATAGGTCACTTTCTAAAAATAAACATGTTATAAATAGAAATCCTCATAAATGGTGGACAAATGTTGGAAATTTTCATGTAAAATAGAATATTCTTGATGTTCCACATGTGTATATCTCCATATGTCTAAGTAATGGTGGTTAAGATGGCATCCACTCATACAATGGTGGTCAATAAAGTAGGTCAACTTGTGGGAAGTATAAATTATACATATGAGCTTCAGTTGAAGTGATTTTTGCACCACTGTAAAGGTAATAATATGAGGAATAACATCAAGGAATTTTCAGCTATGTTTAGAAATATTTCACCAAAAAATGCCATTTTACGCTTCAAAATGACTTGTGAAGGTTTCAGACCCCAAATTTCTAAACTAAGACCTACCTCTGAAATGAGCCCCACAAACCAATTCCTCCACTTTTTCCATTGATAAATTACCAAAATGGATGAAATATTATATAATTATTCATCTATATCATTAACTCTTCTTAAACCTTTTCATGAGGTTTTCCTTGTGTTTTATTTTCCATCCTGTCAGCTCCACAGGGTGTTGTAAAAATATTTGATCAATTTTAGAACAATTTTATCTGTGAAAGGGGTCTTGTTTCAAAATGGCCACTAATTGCATGGAAATCAATTTTTTTCCAAAATTTTCAATGAGGAATAGACCTCCAAAAATTGTGCCATTTTTATCTATGATTATATCATAAGATCATTCATTATTGGTTCACAAGAATACCACTCTTTAAGCAAAGATATAGTAAGAAAACATATTCATCAGTGTTATTATGGGTGTTCCTTGACTTAATCCATTTGCAAATGGATCTCATGTTGAAATACTAACAATATGCCCCATTTTACAGGCCATTTCGTTTAGGAAGGCACTTAGCACTCCTATGGTTTGATTCTCGGAATCAGATGGCCAAGATGGTTTTTTCTTATAGGGGGGACTTCAAAATAAAGGTGGATTTTCTTGTAATTCTCCTTCCCACCCCCTTAGACTTCCCAAGAGGATGGGAGGTGTTAGTTTCAACTAATCTTACCTCCATGGTCTCATTATGGAAATGGGGTTGAAAATTTCCTTATTTTCCAAAGTTTGTGGAACCAAAATTAGACAACACCATCACACTCAGCTCATCGAGAGTTTTCTAACGATGTAAATTTCACCTAAATTCAACTCTTGAATTGAAATTTATGCCCTTTATGAAATTAACCCATTAACTCTTACCACATCAGCAAGATGTTGCCATGTGTCACTGTGGTGAAGTAAAATTATAAGTGCGGACACAAATAAATTCCTCTAGCCCGATAATGGGTCTAGCCACAACCGATACATTCTATGGAAGATTTCCTTAGGTTAGAAACAATTAATATGGCCTACATCTTAGTACGCTTATCCTGTTTGATGATGTCCTTACTTGCTCGCTCCAACTATCTCTCGCTTCCTTCTTCAAGTACCTGAAACAAGTAAACAATAGAAAACAACAACCATGATAATAGACAAATTGTAATTCAACCTACTTAACAAGTCAAGAAACATTAAGCCATGAACATGTAAGATGACAAATGATGTAGGAAATTAATAGATAGTTTCATATATATTGAATCAAGAAGAGATTACAACCATTGTCTTGACGTTTCCGTTCTCCTCTGACAAGATCAGGTTCCCACACACTTCTGCTAACATTCCATGATGGCCTCAACAATAGTATTTTAAGGCTCTTCCCTTTAGGCTTCAATCCAAACAAAATTCACACTTCTCCTTCACACAACTAGAGAGAAACAACTATGAATAGCTTGTTGTTTACACCAAACTTAATTAGCACTAGCACACCAACATTAACACTTCAATACTAACACTAGCTTGTGCTTGGGAAAAAGGGAGGTTTATATAGGATGAATGGATGGAGATGGATCCTCTTCTCATGAGAGAAGGTCTTATCTCTTGAGTTAGTTCCATCATTATAAGGGAAGGGAACCCAAACTAACATCATTGACCCCATCCGGCCAAACCATTTACTAGACTTTTGTCACGAAGCTTCTAGAGTTGGAAGCTTTAGTTCTTTATTTAAAAACTTTCCATAAGAGGACCGACACGACTAGAACAAAGATCAGTAACTCCAGTCGGCACTAGGGACAATGTTAATCCCTTCATTTCAGTGCAAGGAGGATAAGGGCCATTAGTGCTAGTCTTGTAAACTGGGAAAAACAGAAGTTTTTGGGGAAATGGTGCAAAAGGGAATTGCTCTGCTCATGAAGAGGGACATAAATGGACTTTCTTCATGAAGGGTAAGAATGTAGGGTTCAATGTAGATTTCCTCCAGGATCAAGGAATGGAGAATACAGGGACAGTGACAAAATGTTGTGTAACAGATGCCCCCTAAAGCATGAAGGCCGAACTAGAGTGAGGGATGAAATGCTTTATGAATCAATGCGGGGAACCATACTCTACCATCGAAAAATGCAAGCAAGTACAAATACATATACATAACTGAGAACTCTGTCAAATGATACATGAATGGTGGCATGGATGCAGCCATCCAGAGAATGATCATGTAAATGGATCCAGGTATGGGCATAGCCATTCTTCAAAGAGGATCATAATGAAACCAAGGAATGGTCACGTCCATCCAAAAATGAGAAGGATCACAGATGATAGCTCATGGTATGGTTGCAGCCATCCATCTGAAAGAAACATGCATATCAACATAACCATATCACATCACTTCACAACCTGGACTTTTTTTATCTAAGTCCAGGGTCTTATGCTCCAACATGACCCAATTAAAGTAAAAATTTCAACATGTGAATATATGCGTTGACATCAAACATGCTAAAAAGTCGCTTGATTACCATTCAATGATGTAAACTATTAACAAGCGCGAGAGAAACCACCAATAATGACAATGGTCCTCAAAGTACTATCAGCACAATCCACGAAATGTGAATAGAGGAACTGAAGTCGAATACCTGTGAAATCACTTGATTGAAAGCTAATGATGTGAACTTGACATCGAGTGCTAAGAACTTGCAATTAGGGCATGTAAGCTCTAAGGTACTGGAAGTGAGTCTCTTAGTCGAATTCTTGGATAATGAGTTGAAGTCGACAGGAAGAGACCTATTGAAGGAGGGCCATAATGTATCCCACATCATCAACACGAGAGAAAAGGATGTAAAATGATTTTGGATGACATGGAGAATCAAAGGTAAATGTAACTGCAGAAGGACAAATCTTGAACATATTGGTGACATGAATAGAATTTTGGCAAGTTTTGGATCCATAGGATCGGTGGTCATGATGACATGGCAGAGATCAAATGGAAGGAAAAATGAACGGCCCAACCCAGGAAGGTCAACGATACAAAGGAGGATATCCCAACCCGACACGAAAAAGAAAGTGTCATGTTCAATAGTGAGAGGCCGACACTATTGATTAGATTTCCAAATTTTCCCCCACCATTTCTGGCAAGTACCCCAATTGTTTTTTTAGTCACAAGCTTGAAGGGGATAGCATATGATTTCATTGTAAGTTCATCCTTTAGATGAATCTGACTTAGTAATTTTAACGAGCCCTAGGAAGGAGAAGATCGTGTTCGTCATGATGATGAATCCGATGTCGTTTAACATTTTAATGAGTCTGACAAAGGTGTAACTTGGTATCTTTTTCATGTTTAGAGAGTTTGAAAAAAAACTGTAAAAGAAAACTACACATGGTCCCTTTTCATACGTTTGTGTCTCTCGAGCCTGAAAAGGTAGAAAATGATACTTGAGAGAATCGCTTGACCATTTCAGTGAAGGAGTACCTTTTTTGTAAATAGTGCATCCCAGCCCAGAAAAGGGGTAAATTTATATTGGGTGCACGACATTTCACATCCATTAACGAGTTAGAAATGATAAGGTCTCAACTATATTTTCACTTTTAAAGGGTGGGAAAAGAGCTTGAAAGCAGATCCCCCATTTTATTCTCTTTTATGAGTCAAAAGGGAAAAACACTTGGTAATATTTTCATATGAGTTTAACGAGTCAAGAAAAGAGTTGAAACGTGACTCATCATCATCGCCGAACATCCATCACCTGTCACTACACAAAAAGGTAAAGTGCATTATCCAATTCTTGAGGCAAAATAGGTTAAAATGTTTACAAAACCTAATATTTTCATGGAAAATTGAATAAAAAGGAGAAAAGTAAATATATTTTTACCATTTACCGTTTTAGCTTGCTGTGAAGACTTTTTAATCACTTTTTCTCTAATTGTTCTAAAGCAGATTGTGAGAGATCCGGGAGGTCATTTGCCAAGACACCAGTTACAGGTAAGAGCTAAAGCCCTGAGCTCCATTTTCATGTCTTTTATTCCCATTTTTAACCATTTTTAGGTTTTTTAAAGGGGTTTTCTAAAAAAAATTAAAACAAGCATGTCGGTGTTGTGAATAGGAAAAAAACCCTATTTCCTCACAAAATCACTGTTAAAACTTGAATTTTATGGGCCAAGCAAGATTGTTGACTCAAATTAATGGCTTTTGCAAGAAAGAATCGTTGAAAATGGTGGACTAGATAGAACGGGAACATGAGGATGCGGACACCCAAGCATTGAATGATCCAAATTTCTCGGAAGCTTTGAGGGCTTGTGGGCTCCTCAAATTTTTTCTCACACCAGGGATGCAGGCCCAACCTAAGTTGCTTCGATACCTTATTAGTCTTTGGGACATAAATCGGGAAATATTTTTCATTGGTGACCAAGAGCTGGAGTTGGAAACTTTAGATATATACTTCATCATTGGCCTGTCTCGAAGAGGGGAACCAGTCAACTTGTACAGGCCATGATCGATTGGGGTGAGAATATCCTTGTTGCTTGCTGAACATTGCCCTGAGGCCCTGAAATCCAATAGTGGGAAGTTTGAGATTTCCACTGTTCAGGATCTGACACTAGGAGTTCTTCTATTAACCATCGACAGAGTGGCAAGGTCACAGGCAATACATGATACCAACAAGTCAAAGTTCCTGTATGCTATTGACTATACAACACCTATGATCTTCAACTAGACAAAGGCCATGAAGATCAACATAAACCACCAGTTGACCAAAGCTACGACGGGGAATCTGAAGCAATTTTTCTTCGGATTTGTGCTTGTGACCTTTTTCTTGGAACGGGTGCCACTGTTCCAGTACCAGCTGACTAAGGTAGCCCCTCCCATGCCACACAACCCGTAGATGGTCTACTAGAGTCATTTGATGCCCAAAATCACTGGGGGGCAGAACATGTCATACAGACCTACATTCTTTTCATAGATATGATGATACAAGATCGTCATGGAGGACTAGCCATACAATGGCATCGACGTCCATGGAGATTCGGACATGCCACTAGCAGATGGGGAGGATTTTGATGATGAAGGGAAAAAAAATCAACTTTTTTAATTTTGAGATTTTTTAAACTGTTTTTGGTATATATATGCTTATAACATTTCTCTTGTTAATGCAAACATTGGACCAGAGTGTTCTCTCGGGATGTCACCAATAGCCAGGTGCATCCCCCGCCCAATTGATGTTGTCGCTCCTTATCAGGAGGGGAGAGACAATGAAGAGGAGATCGTGAAGAACCTTGAGGGGTTGACTCATAGTATCCCGGAGTATGCTCGGTTAGGAGACATTCCTCGCTAGTACCAAAGACACACGGTGGGAGTCTTGGATCAGATCTGTCAATTGCTAACTCGTGTTGCACGAGTTGTATCATGCTACCACAATCACTATGCTGAGTAGTTCCTAGGTCCAGCACTTACATTTTTTGAGGCCTGCGAGCCGCTGATGTATTCATGCATCTAGGAATATGATGATAAGTAATGTAATCAAAATTTCTTTCTAGTAGACAAATATGGAGATACATTCTCAATATTTAAGGGTTTCTGACGGAATACTTCCTGTTGAGTTGAAGGACAACAAGCTGTGAATCTAGGTTGACAACCAACTCTCGAATGTCAAGAGCAATGGCTTTTGACAACAATTCGATGACTACACTGTATTCAGAAATGTTGTTAGTTGTACGACCTAAATAGATACCTTGAAGGTCAATCAACTCACTGTTAGGGTCATAAATAGCCCATGTCACAAATAATAGGTTCCAGGTACTACGAAAAGCAACATTAGTGAAACCAATGTGAGGAGTTGTAGACATATGCAAAGCAAGGAAAACATAGTAAACAAGAAAGTTGTTTGAAAAGAAACACACCAAATCACATTGCACAAAAATGAATGACACACTAATCTACACAAGTAACCATGCAAGATGACCTAAGCATAGTACTTCTTGAGGGAATCCATGTTGGGACTTGAGTAATCGATCAACATAAAAGGAAACCGGATTTTTATCATTGACATGATGAGTAAGCATTGACTCGGCCAAATAATGGAGTAGAACTCATATAAGGCTTTGCCCTCATGCCTCCTGGGCGAGGGAGGGTGACGAGTCAGATGAAAACCCCATTGAAATAATGGGAAATCAGTGAAAACTCGAGGAGGTAGAAAAATCTTAAATCCATGAAGGGATAAAGGTGCCCTCGGTTGAATGATCTTGACCACGTCAGGATAAACTAACACGTCAATAAGAAACTAAGAAGAAAACTTCTCAAGTCACATAGACATGACTGCCAGGTGAGGCAGGAACGAGGAACGATGATGAGTATCGGTCCAAGGTGGTTCCTTAAGAGAGATGAATTCCATGATACCTTCATCAACAAGGAAGGTCTTGGCTAAGGGATCAAAATATTCCAAAGTGCAAAGCCATGGGGATTAAGAGTACGTAGCAAGAGAGGTTTTCAAGAAAGAAGAATCAAAGGATACGAAACTTGAGGCCAAAACAATTTCCATGTAATTGACTTCGATGGGACTAATCAACATAACCTCACCCCAGGTATTAACAAAATCTGGTGAAGGTATGACCCAAGGATCAGATTTGATCGAGACCATGTTGACAGAGGCAACATGAGGAGGTGGGAGTGGAAAAATTCCCATTAAGGCAGAATCTTTAAAAAGTCCTGCCCCCACACTCTCATAGGGAGCACCAGTGTGCTTTACGTACGGAACATTGCCATCCGAGGAGGAATAGGCAAAGAAAGACAGCTTGTCGATAGTGACGATCTTCCCTTGATGGAGAAAACGAATCATGTGAAATAGGGAGGAGGCTACAACATGCATAGCATGGGTCCAGCTTCATCTAAGTAGAATGTTGTAATTAAAATTGGCATCGACAATCTCTACCTTGACTTGCACTATCTTTCCTTCCAAAGTAATGGAAAGGTTAGGTAAGACACCAAAGGGCCGCAAGTCACGCCCATCGAAAGCTTCCAAAGTGTTTAGAGATTGGTTCAAAGCAGGATAACCAATAGCCTTCCAACATGTGGTTGACATGATGTAGGTGGAAGCACCTTCATCAATGACAATCCGATGGATGGTCTTCTCATTGAAGATTACTTAAATGAGAAAGGCAATCTGATGAGGGAGGCATGGAACGTGGTTTTCTAGATAAAAACATATCAAATTAGAATCAGTCAGATCACTACCCCTGATAGCTAATAGCAGAGATTTCCGCTACGTTGGGAAGCTCTAGAGCACCTCGAGAGCCGACATAGCTGAGGATGCCTGAGCCAGATCCTCAACAATATTATAGTGCTACTATAGTGCTAAGTGGCTTAGGTGTTAGGATTGTATGAGGACTTCCGTAGCTCACCTCGAGAGGGTGGCTGTATAGCGGAATCAAGGCTAGGGTGCTCAATATGGAGAGGGCCAGAACTCGGGGCAAAAAAAGAAGGGGTGGCTTCTTTCTTTTTCCCAACTGTCAGAGTAGGAGTTTGGTAATATTTTGATCTGGCAGCCACATTAATAGGCATACTCATCATAAACACTTGAGATCCTGAGGAAGCAGATGATTGAGGTTGGTCTACCATTTGGGTCTATTAAGACAAAAATGGCCCTTTGAGGACAACGGGGGTCCCCTTGAGCAAACGACTAACTTCGGATCATTAGAGACAATCTTTAGTGTAGTGATCTTCCTCGCAAATGAGGTAGGAATACTTAGGTTTCCGTTGTGAATATTCACCAGCTGATGATTTGGGAGGACCATGTTTGGGGCATCAGCTTTACCCTTGCCTTTACCTTTTGAGGATTTTTTTGCTGCGTAGACTGGACAACGTGGACCTATGTGATTTTACCAGGGCCAAGTGGATTTTGGGAAGAACTACTAGGAACAACATTCGAGACCAACTTCTATTTGGAAGAAGATTTAGCAGGGGTCTGGGATACTGAACCAATAACTCCATCGACAAGAGGTACAGCGTTTTTCTTTGATGTCGTGGAATCAGATGATGGCCACAGAACATCGAGTAATAATTCATAAAAGTGCCAGACTGAGAGTAAACTAGATCTAAGTACTAGGCACGAGGAATAGCTTTCTCTTCAATAATGCATCCACCCATAGATATATCGTGAGAAATTGGGGCCATGAATTATTTAGTGAATTATTCAATGAGCAACTAATCAGAAATCTCGAATTTGATCAGGCGACATCTACGTCTCCATTAATGGATGTGATCAGAGATGTGTGTCACAGTATCTTTCTTAAGCGATGTGAGAAAATAAGTGCCAATTTCATAGCAAACCAACAGCTCAAAATTCATGAGGAAAGCCATGGCCAAAGAGTTAAAGTCATGGTAAGTACATCGAGGAAGCGCGATGTACCACTTGGCTACAATGCCTGTGAGGGTTCATTGGAAAAGATGGAGACGAATGGAAGCCTCAACATAAGAGTTTGAAGAGCACCAAAGGTGATATGTCATTACATGGGCTTGAGGATCTTCTTTTGATTTCCCATCGAACTTTGGACAATCATTTGGTATCTTGGATAGCACCAAAGGCCAGTATGGCAAATGAAGGATTGGAACATTTGTAAGGCAAGATGCATCTAGCAACTTGAGTGTGGCCAAGAATGGAAATTGGGCATTGAAATGCATATGAGTTCGGTAAGCAGGTCCCAACGGGGGAGCCCATCCCTGCTAGTAAGGATTTTGGCCCCACAATGGGGGATTTTGGCGATATGGCATTTGATGTTGCCCCCTTTGCAGGTTAACTTGACCATAGGGAGGATTTTGACCTTGAATACCTTGGAACTATCCGGCCATAGGTTTCTAATAAGCAACGTATGAGTTAAAAGGTTGTTGAGCCTATTGACCTTGGACATATGGATATTGGACCTATTGTCCTTGAACATATGGGTGGTGAACTTGTGTCCCTAAACAAGAGGATTTTGGATCGGATGTCCTTGTGCATAAGGTTGATACACTTGTTGCCCTTGCACATAGGGCTTCTATACCTACTTCCCTTGACCAAAAGGATTTTGAACCTGTTGACCTAGGGCATTAGGGTTTTGCACCAGATGCCCTTGTCCAGAAGGACTCTGAACCTGTTGACCTAGGACATTAGGATTTTGGGCCTGCTACTGTAGGACTTTTCCCTATCCTTGCGCTTGCAAGGGTTGACCTTGCGGCTACAAAATTTGTCCCTGGGGCTGTAGAGGTTGGCCCTGTAGAAAATTGAATAATATGACACTTATTCATAGATATTATCCTGATTATACACTAATTACATGCATAATACATAACCTCCTCTACGTTGATCATCAATTTGCAGTACTAAAGAAACAATCGCATGCGCACATTGAAGCATCAATCACACATATCAACACAGTATATCACGGGGAAAGCATATAGCTGAGAACCCCCAACTATCTGTATATTATATTGATTGAGAAAATGTAAAAATACATAGTACAATACTCCTCACAAGTACTCAGTACTATCTCCACCTGTTACACACAAACTAGCTCAGATTTGAATCAATCACTAGCTCAAATCTCCTTCGCTACTTGCCTGCCTCCACTGTGCAATCCTACATGAGAATATTGATGAATGAATGATACAAATTGGTATTTCCCTTGGATATACCATGCAATCCTCATTGGCAATACTCAATCCATGTATGTGCAAATCTCATGCACAACTATAGTCACAACTGACATCTATCTTGCCCTTTCACTCACCTCTAACACTTGTCTCCACTGAACTGTCCATGCACTAAGTTAACTGATGTATTCTTTAGCTGATTTATGAGTTAGTAATTAGTGAATTAATTAATAACTAATTCACACCACTCAAAACTTAGTCTATTGATCAGTTAGACTAAATACAACTAGTTCAACTAAGTCAAACTGAATACAACTCCATCAACTCCTCATTCAACTCCACCAAAACTCAACCACCTGAGTTCTAACTGAAGTCCTTCATGCAATAGCTCAAGTAACCCATAAGAACCACGTATTTTCTTCTGGCAGCTGCATGTTCCACATGTGTAGCTCAAACTGAAGTGCTCCAAGAGGATAAGATAATGTTTATAGTCCAATATTATTAAGAGCTAATAATATTCGATTGTTCTATTTTTAGACTGACAGTCTAAAACTAGACTCTGCCCATATGTCTAAAAATAGAGGTCCATCTATTTTTACCAACATGACCAATCATCCACAAATAGCATCCTGGAACTCATAGACCATGATCCATATGTCTAAAAATAGACATAGTTTAAAAATAGACTTTGCACCAAAAATAGCCTGCGGGCCCACTTAGTGAAGGCGACTTCTTTTCACTAAGCTCCATCATCTTGTTGCATTTTCAACACTCCCTCTCAACAAGATATGGATTATCTGCAACCCCTATCCTGTAACTCTAGAATGTTCTGCATGCAACACATCTACCCGGTCCACTTGCTCCAACAACACTTGGAACAAAAAAAACCTCCCAACTGACCACTCTGTTGGGCTAGGAACATACTCTAATGCTGAAGCTCTACCTGCCGCTGACAAGTGCTCTCTCTCTGACATCTGGGCTACTACAACATCTCCATGCATCTTGCACCATTGCACACCTCTCTGTGCCACCTAGCACTGTGCAAAATATTTGTGCCTCTCGCATTGCTGCAGCCTGCTAGCTATGTGTTGTCCTGGGATTCCCTGCACTATCGCTCTCTCTGCCACTCCATCCACATCTGTCTCTACCCAATCAGTCAGTTCCTACTACTCCACATCGTGGCTTCTGTAGCAAGGTCTCATCCAAGAGGTTGGGTACCTCAAGGATCTTGCCCCTCCTCCTTGGGACGATCACTCTATATCGCCCCACCTCCTACCTGGAGGTATGGCTGCATGTGATCCCTCAACCCACCTGGCTCGAAGTTTCCCCCTATTGGAGGTCTCTGCATGAGTAGATGTCTCTACTCGATCTCCACTCAACTTCCCTTGTTGTTCCTGCTCCACAACCTCCTAAAATTGTTGCACCAATCGTGGCTACTCCACAATTGTCTTAGACTTATTCTGGTGCTACATGTTGAGAGGTAATATACCCTCCCTCTCAACCAACAAGTCTCCATCAGTGGCCTTGCTGCTTAAGGCTTTGCATGCATCTTGAACCTCAAGAGAATACAAATGTCTTTACATTCTATGGAAAATTTTGGAAACTCTTCAATAGAAATTTTTCTAGGGAAAATTTTGTACATTAATGAAAACCTAGAAGAATTACAGAAAAACAAACTAGTAGAAATATTGCAAAAACACTCTTCTACATATGCATGGGAATACATTGACATCAAGGGAATTAATCCTAAAACTTGCATGCATCAAATTTATATCGAAAAAAATGCTAGACCAATTTGACAACCACAAAGAAGAATGAATTCAAACTTAAAGGAAATTGTTCAAGAGGAATTACAGAAACTATTAAATGTAAATTTCATTTATCCAATATTAGATAGTCAATGGGTTTCACCCCTAGTAATCATTCTTAAAAAAATGGAAAATGGAGAGTATGCATTGATTATAGGGAATTGGATAAAGCTACTTTAAAAGATCGTTTTCCACTTCCTTTCGTAGACCATGCTTTATATACATTAGCAAGAAAAAATATTTCTCATTCTTGGATGGTTTTAGTGGGTATAATAAAATTTAGGTAGCACCTCAATATCAAGACAAAACCACACTCACCTGTCCATGGGGGATTTATTCTTACCAAGCACTTCCTTTTGGATTATGCAATGCCCCAGAAACATTCCAAAGAGTAGTATTAGGAATTTTCTCTGATCTTATTCATGATTTTGTGGAAGTGTATATGGATGATTTCACAGTTTATGGAAATTATTTTGAAGCACTTGAAAATTTAAAAAAAGTTCTCATAAGATGCAAAGAAGAAAATATTTCATTAAGTCATGAGAAATTTTTTATGATGTTCAATGAAGGAATTGTCTTAGGTCACCATATTTCAGGAAATGGAATTAAGGTGGACTCATCTAAGGTAGAAATTATTTCCAAATTATCAGTTCCAAGTTGCCAACGAGATGTTAGTTGTTTTCTTGGTTTTACTGGATATTATAGAATATTCATATAAAACTTCACAAATATTGCATCTCCACTCTTCAAATTACTTACCAAAGATTGTGAATTCAGTTGGAACCCTGATTGTCAAAAGGCCTTTGAAACTTTGAAAAAGAAGATCTCTGAAGCACCTATCTTAAAATGACCTAATTGGAAATTTCCTTTTCATATATCAATTGATGCTTCAGACACAGCTCTAGGAGTTGTGTTAGGAAAAAAATATCTCACTCCTTATGCCATTTATTATACCAGTAAAAATTTAATTGGTGCAAAGCTAAATTATACTGTAACTGAAAAGGATTTTTTAGTTGTCATTCATGCTATTAATAAATTCATAAATTACATCACTGGTTATGTAATTTTCATCCATACGTACCATTCTACCATTATATATTTGTTGAACAAATGAGTTACTAATGGTAGAGTAACAAGATGGCTATTATTGTTACAAGAATTTAATATCACCATTCTAAACCGACCTAGAAAACAAAACACAATTGCTGACATTTTATCTAGAATTCTAAATGATAAAAATGATACACCTAAAGAGGATAAATTTACTGATGAGTATATTTTTGCAGTATCTAGTAAATCACCTTGGTTTGCATATATTGCTAATTATTTGGTTACAGGGAAGTTACCCTCCTATTTGTTTCGTAGAGAAAAGAGAAGAATAATCTAAACAAGTGTATCTTATTCATGGATAAATGAAGAATTATACAAGACATGACCAGATCTCATCATCTGAAGGTGTGTAAGAGTTTATGAAATACCTAAGATACTTAAAACATGCCATGATGAGCCATGTGGCGATCATTTTGCTGACAAAAGAACTTCTTATAAAATCCATCTCTTAGGATTTTATGGGCCTTCCTTTTTTAAGGATGTCAAGGAATATGTTAAGAGGTTTGATAGCTATCAAATAATGGGGAAACTTGTTCCTTCAAATGAAATGCCACTACAACCTCAGTTACTCATTCAACCTTTTGAAAAATGGGCTTTGGATTTTGTTGGACCAATTAATCCATCTTCAAAACAAAAATAAAAAAAATTCTTGTATGCAATGATTATGTTACTAAATGGGTAGAAGCTAAAACGCTTTATTTTTCTACTGAAAATGTTGTAATTTCATTTCTTTTTTAGGATATTTTTACTTGTTTTGTTGTCCTTAGAGAAATTGTAAAAAATCAAGGAAAGCAATTTACATCCAGAGTAATGCAAAAGACAGTGGAAGAATATAAAATCAAACATTGTATATCTACTCCATATCATCCATAAGCAAATGGACAAGTAGAGTCTACCAACAAAGTGATTGAAGCAATCCTCACCAAGACAACTCACTTTCATAGAAGGGATTGGGAAGAAAAGCTTCTAGAAGATTTATGGGCCTACCATACCACATGGAGAAGCACTACAGGACATACTTCCTATGAACTTGTTTATGGGAAGAAAGTCCTATTTCAAATTGAGTTCCAAATTCAGACCTATAAGCCAACAGTTAAGTTGGGACTTGACTTATCAAAAGCACAAAAGCAAAGAATGTGATAACTCAATGAGCTTGATGAAATAAGGCAAGATGGTATCCTGAAGACTAGTTTAGTCCAGTAACAGAGATCCATATGGCATGATAAATACATCAAAGAAGAAATTTCCAGTCAGGAGACCGCGAATTAATTTTTGATTCAAAGTTCAAAAATTTACAAGGAAAGTTTCAAACTCACCAGCTTGGGCCTTATGAGATTGAAAATGTTTTTGATAATGGAGCAGTCAGAATTAGGACTATTGATGAAGAAATAGTGCCTCTCTTAGTGAATGGACATTGACTCAGGATCTATCATAAGCCAATGACAAAGGAGGAATTTGTAAATATTTTCTAGAACAACTCTGATTTGAAGTTGGTCAGGAATTCTTCTTCTTCTTCTCCATATTGAAAAAAAAAATATTTTTCATATAAAATATCTATACAAAAAAAAGATAAAATAATATATATGTATAAACATGAAAACCAACGATTGTTGGCATGTTTATATAGAAAATTCAAGGTGAAAACCAAGAATTCTTGACATCTTAAATTTTCTTTGTATCCCATTTTCTAGAATTCCATATTTCTTGAATCCATTTCTTTTAAAATTAATAAAATGGCTATAGAGTTGTTGATTTTCTGCAACTTTGACAAATTTATGCAACCAATTTGGCAGAAACTTATGATCATACAATTGAAGGAATGATTGAATCCCTCCATTGCAAATGACCTGAAGACAACAAGAAAATGGAAACCAAAGGTTAGCAAGAAATCAATTCAAAGGTATGCAACTCTTTAATTTAATAATAAGGATCAAAACATTACATATATGAATTATATAGACATGGTACTACTGAAAATCAAAATCATTATTGCTTAGAGTTGATATTATCATGTCAAATCGAGTATAATTTTTCATTCACTCCACATCATCATAGCTCATATCCCCGTCCATTGATCCTATCACTCAAATAATAAACATTAATTCTCGTAACGGTTAGATTCTGCCACATTCCCTTATACCCTCATTATTCCATCACTCACACCCTCGACCTTTCCACTCCAAAATCCCTATCAAGCCATCCTACCATGTCAAACAAAAAAAAATTCAAATGAAGCTTCTCAACCATGGGAGTCATAGTCAAAACAAAGCCAAGAGGAAAGGAGTTTTTGGAGGGGTATCCACAGACAAAAGAATTGTTGCATAGGGCGCAATGGCTAGAATTTATAGAGAAATTTGATTGCTTCCATAAAGAAGTGACAAAATCCTTCTCCATGGATTTTCATGGAGTCGAAGTGGAGATAGGAGACATCAAATTCACAGTGACAAAGTTGTTTATAGATGAATCTAGTGGACTTCCGTGGATTCGAGAAAAATGGTTCAAAAATAAATGTATTGAAAGAGAAGATTGGAAGGTTTTCCTGAAGAAAGCAAGCATTGACACCACCATTTAAAAAAGGGCATCCCAAGCACGACATTGAAAAGTGAGTGGAGGAATTTACTTTTAATAATCCAAAAATTTGTTATCTGCAAAGGAAGGTTTGGATGTATGTTTTTCTATCATATTCGGCTACTAATGAATTTTCTTGAATAAAACAAGATAAAACTTCCATATTTCTTGGGAATTCAGTCCATAGATAATACAATTTATCACCATGGTCTAGTAAAAATACTTGTTGAATTTCATCTCCAAAACATATGTGATAATTTGGAAGGATTTTTAGTAAGGAATCACTTTCAGGAGGATACTCATGAGCAACCACATAGCAGCAGAACTAAGAGATGAAGGAAAAGAAAAATCGATAGAACACTGGTACAAGAACCACGTTAGGCACAGGAAATCTCATAGGATGACATCCCTCTTGTAGAAATCTTAGAGAAAATAAACAAAATATACATTAGAAGAAAGAAAGCCAGTAAATAGATAGGGATTTCACCTCAAATAGAGAAGCCTAAAACAGAAAGGAATAAAACTCAAAAGTCCCATGTCACAGGCCTAAGAAGGAGTATCAAACTCAACTCAACAAAAGAATTACCCTAAAAAATCATAGAGAATATTGATGAAGAGATAGAAGAAAACTCATAGGCATAGGAAGATTCAGGAATTTCTCCGAAAACATCTCCAAGAGTTCCATCACCAAGAGTTTCATCACCAAGGGTTTCATCACCAACTTTCACCTCGCCTCCTAAGAGTTGAGGTCGAAGATGCTAGATATTGATCTATGCAACAAGAAATTTATGATTATATTGAATCCATGGAGAAAAGGGACTCGGCAAGAACATCAATTCTGATTCAAGAGGAAGAAGAAGTCCAGTTTAATGAACCAATGAACCTCTAGTAACCAATGTATTGAAACAGGAAATATTCGAGATGGAGACATTAAACAAGTACATTAAAAATGAAAATCAAGCCTTGAAAGCACATAATGAAATCCAAATAGCTAAGAGTGACAACCTCCTTTTACATCTAAGTCTATGGTCTACGAAGAACAAGAAACTAAAGAAGAAAAATAGGGCTTTACAGAGACATGTTATAAACTTCAAATACAAGATCCTCATGAGAAAACTAGGGATGGAAATGAGTGGTAAGAAAGTGAAAAGGATGAAATTAGATGTACTGGCATAAGAATCCAAGCAAATGTAGTAGTTAAACAAAGATATCAATTTTGTGTTTTGTATGAGGACATACAAAATCTTCAGTGTGGAGGAATGTAGAGTTCCATTATTGTTTTGTTTTGACACCCTTTTTCCTCCATTTCTCTCTTTTTATCATTGATATCAACTCAATAAAAGTAGTAAAACCATAGATTTTCATAAGATGAAAACTCTCATATGTATTATTTTTCATATTCATTAATGTACCTTATTATTATGTTAACGATTGCATTAGCTACAAAACTAACATGATTCTAAAACTATTTTACAAATCTGCAACTAACTCCATGGTTTGTGGGGTTTTTGTGCACCAACGAAGCACATAGGAAATTGAGGATCGATCCCCTCATGAATAACCTCCTATTTGCTCAAGCCAATTCTATGAAGGAATCACACAGTGGTGCGGTCAAAGGCACGAATCAAACACCTAGCAACAAAAGTCTTAATCCATCATGTTACTCTCATTTTCTTTCCAAATAGAAAATCGTCAACATAACACTTTTACTATTTAAGTTTCGAATTTAAATAAGGATTGATTAAAATACTTGTAGGTGTAGAAGTCTCAAACTGTTGAGCACACATTTTATATATAAATATGCATCCTCTGTAAAGGATAACAAGGATGTAATAGTTACTCCCTGAATAAATTGTGTGAAATAGACCTTTATTCTCATATTGAATGAAAGTTATATTTCTATTATTTGATGTGTATTTGAGCGTGATTTACACCTATTGTATGCAAAGGGCCCCAACATCCAATCAAGGTTAATTTTTTTATTTCATTTTATCGCTTTCCATTATTCCATTGTCATTTCATTCTAGCCTAGTTTCCTTAATTCACTATTTTATCATTTCATTATAACTCAGTGAAATCTCGTTATTTCATTTACATTTGAATTTATTTGAAGACGTTTAATGGTTGAGTTTCTTTAATGTTTTTCACTTAATTATAGCCAATGTTAAAATATTGTTTTCATGCTTTTGGAATCAAAACTTGTATATACTCTGTAGTCGGCGTTAGAAGATTACCTTCCTGCTTTTTAGAATCAGAATTTGTATATACTTTGCAGACAACTTTTAGAAGATCGGTTTCTTGCTCTTAGAATCATTTGAATCTCAATACTTACTTTTATTGCAGCAAGGTTTTTAGGATAGATTCATAATTTTAGAATGATTAACATAAGATGTTTTAGAAAATACTGACTCATAGATCTCTTTTGTTCTAACATAATTGATTGAAAACTAGTCATAGGAATGATACTCAATATAGATATGACTTGGTAGATTAGTCTAACAATCGTTTTACTTCCACTCATTAATTTGTATAAATCTAATTCTTACAAATAGGAACCTAGATAACAATGAAAGTCCCCAAAACAAATATAACCATGATCTTAAAAATTAAAAGAAAGCCTCTAACATAGATAGTGCACTTGCACTTCGTATGTTTACCAACTCCAGTTGATAATTTATGCTTGCAATCTAAGAACATTAAATTGACCAAACAAAGAGACATAAAATTTATAATTTACTTGGTTCTAGGAGCCGCCCTTGTGTCAAAGGAACCATATAGAATGAGCATTATTAAACTTATGGAATTGAAAATTCAACTACAAGAATTATTAGACAATTTTTATATCAAACCAAGTATTTACCCATGAGGAGCCTTGTTGTTTTTTGTTAAGAAGAAAGATGGTGTTATCACTCCAAAATTGCCATAAAGTTTCAAAAAAGGAAATGACAGAGGTAACCACAAACCACTTTTGGAAGCTGGGATCTAGCCCTTCCAACTTCAGAGAGGGATCTCTCTTTATAATTTAACTTTGTTTAAGTTGATAAATTTTAGGCTAGTTATGGTTGAACTTGGGTTTTGCTTTTAAATTGGGTGGTGGGATTACTTATTTTGATGAAAAGGAGTTTGCTTTTTTCATTGGGCTATGGAGTCAAAAGTCAAACAAACAAGACTAGATCAAGCCTCTAAAGGTAGTGTCTGCAGGGAAAGATAGGTGAACTTTTGTAGGTCTCAAGGGTTAGATGGTGAAGTGGCTTCTAATCGGATCCAAGGAGCAATTAAGAATTCCCTAGGCTGGATTATGGAAGGAAAGAAAGAGGTCAATCGGGATGAGAGAGTAATGAAGGATTCTCAGATCTGAGTATCAATAGAAAACATGTAAATCATTAACTTGTGAAAAGAAGAGTGTATTTAAACAAATTCTGATTGATTTCTCAAAGTTAATACATTCAAATTTAGAAAAAAAAAAAAAAAAAAAATTGTGAACACATAAGAAAGATAACACAATCACATAAAGAAAATACTTCTATGCAAATAGCTCATCTCATGAATCCTGCAGCTCAGTGCTTTTATTACTTTGGCCCAGTCTATTGACTTGGAAATGATACAATTACCCTCTGGTTCAAGATCAAAAATAATCTTACAAATGTATAGCAATCCACCCTAAATACTTCGAATGATGAAGTATTTATACAGAATTTTATTATAAAATATTTCAAACTAATTTGAGAATTAATCTAGGAAAGAAAGATATCTTCTTGCAAGAAGATAGAGACATCTATTGATCTGTTTCATGCCATCCCTATTATTTTTGTTCTGTTGGCTATTAGGCTTTGATTTCTACCATTTTATGTTGCAATGTTGTTTGGTTTTCACGCTGGAAAGTCTGCTAACCAATTTTTATCCTTTTACCATGCTCATTTTTTTTTTTACTGTATATTCATATTTTTACATTGTTCTTACTACAATAAATCATAAAGTTTTTGCCATGTTTCTTCATCTAGTAACTGGAAGTTGAGCATTTTCCTGTATATTTCATCAGCTTCTGTATATTTGGCAAAAGTTGGCTTATTAATGAATAAGTGTTTTACCTCATGCTGGAGGTAAAATAGGGTTTCAAAAGTTTGGTACAATACTCTGCCAATTGGTATACCACTCATTGATGAGGTATTTGCCTATTCTTTGGACACTTCCTTGATCTATTTGTTGTATTCCTCCTATGTCATCAATTTATCATTTGTTACCAAGGGACTAGGTAGTGCCTTTTCTCTCAAAAGTTCAAACTTGGCCATGAACCTGTCAACGGCTAGTTGCATGGTTTGACACTTATCTTATAAATTCAACATTAAATTTCTCTTGGCTAGGACCCTCGTGACTTCCAAAATGGTACGTGTTCTCTTAGTATGTCAAGTTCTGATAGCTCATATTTGTTCTTGGAGTTTAAGAATTGAATGATCCTGACTACCTCCTCTCACATTTCTCCGAGCTCTTCTTTGACCTTTTGTATGGCTTCTGTAGCCTACTTGATTAAGAAAATCTGTTCAAAAATGACCTGAATAGATGGCCAAATACCATTGGCAGAGTCAATAATATTGGCCCATAATAATTGTTTAGCCTTTCCCAAAGGCTCACTTAGTGTTAGCTCTTTCTCCAAGCTCTTTATTCTCTCATTCATCCTGGTAGCCTTTTGTTGTTCTTCCTTATGCATTATTTGGGCTAACCTGCAATTTGTCTCTAGGCTGGTAAGTTTTTCTTTTAGCTTGTTCATTTCATTGGTCTGAATGGACATCTCTTCCATTGCCTTGACCAACCTGTTTTCTTCGTCACCTGTAGTACCTGTTGTTGTTGACGTCGTTACTGAAGTAGTCATTGTTGTTGCTGGCAATGTTGTGGCCATTGGACCTGTTGGAGCTAATGATGTTGCCAATGTAGAAGGAACAATTGTGGTCAATGTAGGAATGAAAGTTGGAGGAGCACTGTCTAGACTAGCTTGCTTGAGCTGGATTAAGCTATCTATCTCCTTTTCCATTTCCTTCAACTGGTCATTTAGTTCTAGCACCAAGTCCATCATCTCTTCATGGTTTGTCTAGCTCTCTAGGACTTCTTTTGTTTGAGGGTGTTGTGTCTGCAACAACTTGAGTTGTTTCTTCAAGGCTGCAGTGTCTTCATTCTTCTTTTTGATCAACTGTTTACTAGCCTTGATGTCCTTTGTGTCATGGCCCAGCTCAATGATCAGGTCTTCTAAGGATTTGATCCTTGTGTCTTTTTTTGAGATTGCAATAAGATGATGGAGCTTAGTGAAAAGAGTCGCCTTCACTAAGTGGGCCCGCAGGCTATTTTTGGCGCAAGTCTATTTTTAGACTATGTCTATTTTTAGACATATGAATCATGTCTATAGATTGCAGGTTGCTGTTTATGGATGATTGATCAAGTTGGAAAAAAATAGATGGACTTCTATTTTTAGACCACAGCGGAGTGACTCCACAGCGAAGTGACTGCTCAATCTAAATATAGAACAGTCAAATATTATTAGCTCATAATAATATTTAGACTATAAACTTTGTCTTATTCTCTTGGAGCACTTCAGTTTGAGCTACAGA
>APFE031172530.1:139777-212864 GCA_000404065.3 Pinus taeda | reverse complement strand
GGGGTGAATCAGTATTATCTAATTCTTTTTCAAAATCTTTCTTATTTATACTTTGAATTATTTTTGCATATCAATACCATAAATAATGAGCATGAACAAGAAAACCAGATAGTCACATCAAAGAACACCAGATATAAGGTGGAAACCCAATGTGGGTGAAAACCACCTGCTGCAATATGTCTCTATCTTCTTTCAAATTAGAAACTCCTTTTACAATGGTCTTGTACTAGTGCAGTCCTTTAGCAGTACGCAGGCTGCAACCTGCAGAGAGCTACAACTCTCTCTCGTTTTCCAGTCTCTCCTGGAAGGGAGCTACAACCCCCTTAGCTCTTTTACTTCTTTAAGGACCACGTTTCATAAATTTTCAGACTAGGTCCATGAACATCAAATAATCATCAAGTACATGTAAATCACCTAATCTCCTTATACAATGAACCAATGAATCACTCAATTCTTCAGAATGCAGTAAACAGAAAGATAATACCAGAAATCTAAACCTAGAATTCTGCAGCAATAGATAAAAGACAGTCAACAAATGTTTCAAGATAAGACCGCAACTTCACCAGTAGGGGCCTGCGTATGTCCGCAGCTCTTCTGAGTCTGAACTGCACAGATCTGCACAAGTCGTTCTTCTGCTCTGCATACTTTTCTTCAGATCCGCACCTTTACTTTCTGACTTACATTGTACATCCGCACTGTGCCTTCTTCTTTCCTATGTACCTCGCACTTCGCCCTTTTCTGTGCTGCGTGTGCCTCGCACTGTGCCTTCTCCTGCGCTACGTACCCCGCACTGTGCCTTTTACTGCGCTGTGTACCCCCACACTATGCCTTTGGATCGCCTGCGGACTTCTAATGAGGGCCAAATTTACAGTCCTCCAATGTGCCATAGTCAGTCAGATCCACAGATCTGTTCATGCGCCCAAGAGATCATGACATATCAATAGATTCGCGTTAAGTTATCTCCTTGATTTAGATCTAGCTTTTAAAACCAAACACCCAAAATTTCAGATCTTAAGATATTCAAATTTCACCATTGTGTGGCCAAGAGATCTCCTTTCCCTTTTATAGGAAAGCCTTTCACAAAACCATGGTCCAAAACCATAATAACACAATACCATGAACCCAAAACTTGGGATCAATATTTTTGGATGCAAAATCACGGACCAAAACCATTTGATCAAAAACTGTCGGACTAATACCATGAACCATTCATGAAGATTCCCACGTGCACACGCTTTTATGCATTGGAGAAAGTGAAACTAGGGTCTGCACCTTCTGAATGTATCACCTGCGTGCATACACGCACTCTTTGCTTGGCGTACCTGCGGGTTCGCAGCTTCTTCTAGGATTACCTGTGGGTACCTTAATTTCCATGATTTTTGAGTGCCTGAACTGAGATCTGCCACAAGAGTGAGTTGCCATCAAGTACAGCACCTGTACCATAAAGCCAAACCAGAATCATAATGCCAGCATGAACCAAATGACATCCAAAGAAGAATCAACGAAACAATTCATTTATAGCATACTAGGGAAGAAGTGTACATCATATCTCAAGTTTTGCAAGAAAAGATCAAGAAGACTTTTAATAAAAGGACTAAGGTAGAATATTTTTACCTAGGGGAGAAAGTTTCAAAATGGGATTCAAGAAGAGAGGATAAAGGTGAACATGGGAAATTTGATTTCCTATGGAAAGGCCCATATATTATTTATTCTTTCAGAGGTAATAATGCTTTCTTCCTCAGAGAAATGGATGGCATAGAAGTAGAAGGAGGACAAGTTAATGGTCAAATGGTCAAACACTACATTGAACCTAGTTACTGAGTTCACTAATCATTTGTACATACTTTACTTTCAAAAAGTCTAGAGTGGATTGGATGGTGATTTTTTGAAATTGAAGCCCGAAGAGAAGGTCCTAAGCTTCAAAAGTTTTACTGTCATAAATAGAAATAATGCAGAAATAAGAACAGGGAAATTTACATGATAACATCACAGCATTGTTTAGAGATTTTTTGGCGAAATCACATACTTAATCATTTGTCGACGCGTTTCGAACCAACTAGTGTGGTTCATCATCAGGACAAGTTGAAGATACAGATCTAGTTTAGCATGTTAAATAGTCTAAGCAGAGACTCCAACGGCTAAAAAGACTAACGGCTACTTTTTGACTCTAGGACCCCAGTCAAACTTCCTCTAATTAATTTAATATTAATATTCTTCTTACTATTACCATTATTCTTCATATTTACTATTATATTTATGGAGCTAAGTTAAACTAGGTAAAAATTAAATAGATCAATGGTTAGTTATATAAAAATAATCAATTTATTTATTTAAATTATTAATTCATTATACATAAATATATATATATATACCTTCCCGATAAGATTAAAGACACGATTAGGCAAGATTGTGCCGTGGCCCTAAGGAGAGCTAAGCCTCCCCATAGCAATATCAGCAAGGCCGAGTTTGAGGCTTTGAAGGCCTTGAACATGAATCGTGAAATCCTGATCTTAAAAGCTGATAAAGGTGGGGTTGCCGTCATTATGGATAGAAGTGATTACAAAAATAAGATGCTCGATCATCTCTGTAATAGTGGAAGTTACAAGAAGCTTTCAAAAAATCCCCTTAAGAAGGTATCCAGAGCAGTCGCTCTTGCGATCAAATCCTGCAATTCCACTATTCCTCTATCCCAGAAGCTTATTGAGGGAAACCCCATTGCTTCTAGGATTTATGGCCTTCCAAAGGTCCATAAGGAAGGGGTCCCCTTGAGACCCATTGTCAACACCATAGGTGGTCCGACTTACCTCCTGGCCAAGTTCCTTTCTGCTAAATTGAGGCCCTTGGTTGGTCATACTGAGTCCTTCGTCAAAGACTCGGCTTCTTTTATTGATGATATTAAGACGATTAAGCTTGAGCCTGAGGACATTCTGGTAAGTTTCGATGTGGTCTCTCTTTACACGTGTATTCCCATCAATGAGGCCATGAAGGTGATTTATAAGCTCACCGACCATGATACGGCGAAGTTGGTTGAGCTTTGCCTTACCTCCACCTTCTTCATCTTCGAAGGAGAATTCTATGAGTAGACTTGTGGGGTTGCCATGGGCTCCCCCTTGTCCCCGGTCGTCGCTAATCTCTTTATGGAGGATTTTGAGTCTAAGGCTTTGGCCTCCTCTCGTCTCCTAGCGAAGCTTTGGAAAAGATTCGTTGATGACACTGGTGTTGTCTGGTCTCATGGTCCTGATGAGCTGGATCATTTCTTCAATCATCTTAATAACCAGTCCACCGCCATTAAATTCACGATGGAAAAAGAAGACAATGGTTGTCTTGCATTCTTGGATGTTCTCATCTCTAAGAAAGTGGATGGTTTCTTTTCTCATCAGGTATTTAGGAAGAAGACGCATACTGAGCAATACTTGCATGCTTCTTCCCATCATTTCCCAGCTCAGAAGTTAGGGGTTCTAAGCACACTTTCCACCCATGCTGTTAGAATCTCCGATGAAGAGAGCTTGAAAACGGAGAAGGCTCATCTCCTGGATGTCTTTGTGAAAAATGGTTACAATAGACACCTGGGTCAAAAGGCCTTCCTCAAGGCTAAGAAGGAGCCTTCAATCCATAGGGATCCTAATGATCGCGTCATGGGGGTTAACCTTCCTTATATCCAAGGGACCACTGATAGGATTGCGAGAATTCTGAGAAAGTTTGATGTGCCCGCAACTTTTAGACCTCTTAATACTATCTGTGGCTCCCTCAGGTCTGTAAAAGATCCTATTGACCCTAAAGACATGAAGGGGGTCTATGTCATTCCTTGTTCTTGTGGGACACCATATATTGGTGAGACAGGTCGCTCTATCAATCAAAGGATTAGCGATCATTCGGCTGACGTGAGGCATGGAAGGATCAAGTCCTCAGCCCTGGTTGAGCATGCCGAGAATACGATGCATCATGTATGTATTGAAGAGGCTCAAGTCATTGCTAAAGTTGCTCAATTTCACCATCGCAAGTTTAGAAAGGCCATGGAGATTGAAAAAAGGCCAAAAAATCTAAATAGGGATGATGGTTGGAAGATCAGCAGCTGCTGGGTCCCAGCCCTGTCTTCCTAGCCTCCACAGTCCCTTCTAGGTAAGATCTTAGTGTTTCTTGTTTCCTTCCCTTAGAGGTTGTTTCCCTTGGTTTATTGATATATTTTTTCTGATTTTACTCTTGATTTGATGTGTTCCCCCTTTTAATTATCACCCTAATAGTATAATTTAATCCCTTCTATTTACCTTTTAGTATTTATAAGCTATTAATAAGATTTTAATAAAATGGGTTTCGAACCTTAAGTGTATTATCCTTATCATCAATATTTATTATTCTTGTAATAATTTAATAAAGTAATTTTTTCCTTCTATACCTTTAGAATTAAAAGGATAATTAATAAATTAATAATATACCATAACATTATCTTATAACATACTATTATTTTTACTGATAAATAATGAATGAATAATCTAATAAAGTTTCCTTTTAGATTCTAAGATTATTTATTTTATTTGTAAACCTACAATTAAAATTGTTTTATTTTTATATATCTGTTATTAGCAACCTAGGAATATTAATCATAATATATATATTTTAATTAGTAAGTGAATAATTAAAGAAATTTTAAACTATCCTTAAAATGTATATCCTTTAAAGTAAGTATTTATTTATTGTTTATTAGCCTGGTTTTAACAACCAATTGATATTTTAACATATTTATAAATATTTATATTAATTAATAAATAAATAAAGTATTTTGAATAAAGTAACAATCAAATTATTTATCATTATTCATTTTTATTATTTAATTATTTATTAATTTGTGTTTATTTTATTTATATTTTTCATTTATTTTAAGTAGTTTCTTAAACCTAACATAGGTTATATACAAACTACAGTATATATTTTTAAATAATATATATATATAGGTGTATTTATAATAATAATGAATAATTCGAGTAACAAATGAAGAACGTTTAAACTAACCGTAAAAAATAAGAAGAAATTTTTTTATATAGTTTTATTATTATTAAAAATTATTTATTTTATATATAAATATTTTTAATAACTAAACATAAATAAAATATTATTAGAAATTAGGTAATAAAATATAAATTATAATTATATAATATATATATATATATATATATATAGATAGTATATTATGATATAATGAATTAATAATTTAAATAAATAAATTGATTATTTTTATATAACTAACCATTGATCTATTTAATTTTTACCTAGTTTAACTTAGCTCCATAAATATAATAGTAAATATGAAGAATAATGGTAATAGTAAGAAGAATATTAATATTAAATTAATTAAAGGAAGTTTGACTGGGGTCCTAGAGTCAAAAAGTAGCCGTTAGTCTTTTTAGTCGTTGGAGTCTCTGCTTAGACTATTTAACATGCTAAATTGGATTTGTATCTTCAACTTGTCCTGACGATGAACCACAATAGTTGGTTCGAAACGCGTCGACAAATGATTAAGTATGTGATTTCGCCGAAAACTCTCTAAACAATGTTATGGATCACAGAAGTCTAAATTCCTTAACATCACAACAATTCAGAAGGCCATTGGTCTACAAAGTTCTTGACATTTCAGTAGGAAATGCCATCCCCAAGTGGAGCCACTGTTAGGTTCCTATACCAATGTCATAATTTTTGAATGTCTGAGATTGAACCTGAAATATGTACATACCTTTGCTTTCTACAAATGTTTTCCATATTCAAGAAATTAAAAAATGTAAAGAGGGTATGTCCTATAAGAGTAATCAAAGGACAAAAAGAATAAAAAGGTCAATAAAGATGAAAAATATGAACCCCAAGAAAAGAAAAGACCATGAAAGTGTGCAAGTCAAAATGCCACTACTATTTACTTTTTGTTTATAATAAATGATTGTGTGTAGTTTGTAACCTTTGCCACAATCCATGATAGTCAAAATGTTTAAAATTGGCTATTTCATGTTTCAATTTCATGTCTATAGATAGAGAATAAATATCTGACCAAATTGTTTAATCTTGGCAGATAATTAGATAGGTAGAGTAAATAAAAGGAGCTCAATTATTTAGTCTGAGCCCTTGGATGTAATAAGGTTAGATTTAGTTAGTTTACTATTGTAAAGAAAAAGAAAGATATTTGATAAGGGTTTGCTAGCTCAAATGCACCCTAATAAAGAGAAGTAAAAATGGTAGGATGAGTAGGTGGGTAAGTAGTAGAAAGGTTGCACAAGTGTTGGGTAGCGGAGGTCCCGAGTAACAGTTTTGGGTCTGATAGCCTAGAAAGTAAGATAAAATATTGTAAACCTCTTAAATATGCAGAGCGCAAAATGTAAAAGGTCAAGTCAAAGGGTTGTCTACCCAAGAAATAATATAGAATAATAGGAAGTGAGTCAGTCTGCAGACCATAGGAAGGTATAAATAGAGCGTGGCTCTATGAGGGAAAGGCAGTTCTTTTAGGTATGATCTTGGATCTGTAATGTAATGGGTTTTTAAGGAGAACAATCTACAAACATCTGTAAGTCCGAGTCGAGGGTTTGGGTAGTTGATAGAGGCTCTGTAACTGTGTGCAAAAAACCCTGCAGCTGAGTGCATAGGGTGAATCTAGATGTATTGGTGAGGAAAATAAATAAAGATAAGTTTCTTTGGTAATTCTGTGTTAAATCTGAAGTATCGCAGATCTAGCTTTTTGTATGGTTAATATCACTATTTGATTTATGTGCATATGCTTACATTTTGAATACATGTGAATCTGCATTTAATCTAAGTGCGTAAAATGGATAAATCTGATAAATGTTTGCTTAAAGACCCTTCTAAGTAATACTTCATCAAATTGATTAGATCTATAAACAGCACAATCATAGAAAGTTAAAATCATTTTGGGTCCGAATCTACGCAAATATAGAATAGCGCAAGGCTGTCAAGTAGCACGCGATACCTCCAGACCATACCTAGACATCCCAAGTGTGTGTAAACTTGGTTCCAGCACCCTCCCTTGCTACCTCGGGTGAGACCTCAGTCCGCGCTCCATGGACTGCTGTCGAAAGGGCCAGTAGTTGCGAGATTTGCTTGGCTAAATAATTCTTCCAAACCTGGGTGAGGCCCATATAAGCCAACAAATGGTCCGTTGTCGGGACCGAGATTTGCCTAAGGGGTGTCTGGTGTGAAACGCAGGGACTCAATAGGGAAGAAACTAGGAATAGTAGTAGTTCAAGGGTAACAATGACGAGCGCGATCTAGTTACCAGTATTCAAAGGAGCAGGAGGTGAAGACCCGAAACAATTATGGTTCGTGTTAACATCAGTGTGGAATGCACAGCGAATTGCGGATGATAATATTAGAAAGGCTACCTTAGTCAGCGCGTTGCAGGACTGAGCACTAACATGGTACATAAAGTACTCAAGCGATCAACCAACGATGGGGATAGCAGAAATCCAGAACAAATTGAAGAAGGAGTTTAGCCAGCCAAAGTTAGAAACACAGTCGATTATAGGGTTCAAAGAGAGCGCAATGATGCCTGGTGAAACCCAGTGGGATTTGGACCAAAGACTAAAAAGTACTATTCGCGAGGCTAACATGACATTGATGGATGCACAACACTGCGCTTGGTTTATGGCATCCTTAACACCACATCTCAGGATGGCTTTATCACAACAGAACATTTCAAGCCAGGCCGAAGTGCTAGAGACAATGATGAGGTTACATGAAACTCCGTTACAAGACTCGGGGTTGGGAGTTCAACAAATCCAAGCGTAGATCCAAAATTTGTGTTTGGAAATAAGGAAGTTAAAACAAGAAAATGTACCACGACTAGAAGTCCGGGAGGAAGTATGGTGTATAAAGTGTAGAAGCCAAGGACACGATAAAGATCATTGCCCGGTCTCAGTGAATTTTGTGGCAACGGGGAGACCAACACTATTGCAACCAGAGGCACAAGCAGGACCAAGCACCGCAGCCCCGTTCTGGTGCACAATTTTTCGGGTGGGAGGAAAGCACAAAACTGATAACTATCATCTATTGCCAAAATACAACCAGACCCCTCAGCAACTATTTTGCAACTTTTGCAGTTCAGTGGGCCATGAGGAAAAAGACTATCATAGCTACCAATTGTTAATGGACCAGTCACCTGCTTACAGAATACAGACTGAGGCATGAGGTCAAGATCCAGCCACGGCAATTGTGCATGGTGGGATCCAGGGTTGTGGATGAGGATGGGGTGGAATGGGGCCAAGAAGGGGTCGTGGGCAGTTAATTTGCTACAACTGCGGAGGTCCAGGACATTACGCGTGGGATTGTACCAACCCCGCCAAGATTTTGTGCAGTTATTGTGAGAAATTCGATCATGAGCTGATAGATTGTCCTACACTGATAGCACAGATTCGTGAAAAAAGGGTAGCGCAACCAACAACAACCAAAAACATGTAAATGATGAGGTCCAAACCCCGCGAGGAAGATCCCAAAATCAACATGGTACTAAGAAGTGGCACGGCCACAGGAGCAGATAGAATGATATTGAGTAAGGAAGATGCAGGGGTGGGTAAGGAGTCATATCTGGAAGCTCAGGAGAGCTTCGCAGAAGTCTCTACCCCAGGTAGTAGGGATCAACCTGAGCCGGTCAGGGATCCCTTGATGATAACTACCTTTCTAGAGACATGTATAAAATTGCTTCATGACAACAAGGCAATTAAAGGCTTACAGGAACTGATAAATATATGCACAAGATGGAGTGAACCTTGTGTAGTTCGAAAGTTGGGAAGACATCCGTCGTGGACAGGGAGGAAAATGCAACTAACAGTGCAGATTGGCAAGTATGAAATGGATCAGGTCATTTTAGATCTAGGCTCAGATGCCAATGTACTACCTAAAAAAACTTGGGAACGCATGGGTAAGCCTATGCTACAATGGTCCCCTATCCAACTACGGATGGAAAATCAGCATAAGGTGCTGCCCATGGGAAGGCTGCAAGGAGTTACGGTAGACCTTGACGACGCAAGTACTCGGATGGACTTTGAAGTTATTGAGCTCATGGATGAAAGTACGCCATATCCTGTGTTGTTAGGAATAGACTGGGCCACTGACATGAACACGGTTATCAATTTAAAGAAGTGGACAATGGCATTTGAAACAAAGTCGCTCCGTGTAGTCATTCCACTAGATCTGGCTGAAGGACCGCGCTACATTGAACCTATGCGCGATAGAGAAAGAAATGACAACATAGATTGTAGCTAAAGAATGTCTGCACAAAGGGGAGAATGGGTCAAGAAAATGGAGGATAGAAGAATATCACAAGGTTATGAAGAATCTTGCACTTCCGAGTTAGATGGGGAAGACGAGCGGTGGCGCAACAGGTTGAACGGAGTGACTACGCTACATTGCAACATGGTGACTAAATATCTATACTGCGTGAGGGCCCAAGATCGTGAAATGCCGACGTATGATGGGTTGACAATAATAGATGAATTCTTGACCAAATTTGAAGTCGCAGTACTAGAGCACCAACGGTTTGATGCAATGAGGTGGGTGTTGCGCGCGACACCTACGTGATGGTGGGGAACACATGAAGGGACTTTCGAAGATTGGTGTGCCTGCAGGCATATGATGAAGATCAGATTTGGGAAGCTGGAATTATCCCTAACAAAGAAATACGATGGATGTGATGACCCACACATGCACCCTACCAGATGGATCAAAGCCTACGGAGAAGAACCTCAGCTAGAATGGGTACACTTATTTTATCACACCTTGGACGTCATTCCCAGAAACTAGTATATCGAAGCAGAACTTCGGCACGACAAAGGCAAGTGGGAGATCTTGTGCGAAGGGTTTTTGTCAACATTTCTCTTTGAAGATCAATGGATGGATCCTATGGACGACGCGTTACAGCTGGTAAAGGCCGCCATTTTCAAGACGGCACTGGAACCAAAAGAAACTGCGCAGCCCAACTGGTCGCGATCGCTGAGTCACGCTCTTGAATGCTATAATGTCCAGGTAGAAGATGATGAGGACGATCCATGAAACGTGAATATTCCAAAATCAAAGGGGAGCTGTGAGGTGCACGAACCCACAATCAAAGATCCAAATATCACGGTGCCATTGAAAATGAGACAAGTCAATATCGGAACAGAAGACGAGCTAAAGTATGCAACACTTGGGGAATATTGGGATGACGCCATAGTGGAGAAGGTTGTCAAATTGCTTTGCGAATATCAAGATTTATTCCCAAAAAAAATCACAGAGCTAAAAGGGATCCTAGGAGACCTAGGAATGATGAAGATAACGTTGAAGCTAGACGTGAAACTAGTTAAGCAGTGACCCTACCGATTGAACCCAAAATATAAAGCAAAGGTCTGTGAAGAACTGTACAAGATGCTGGCAGCATGAATCATTGAACCGGTCAAGGAGTCTGATTGGGTAAGTCCAGTGGTTGTGCAGGAGAAGAAACAGAAGGGTGAGATTCATATCTGCGTGGATCCTAGGAAGCTCAATGATGCCTACATTAACAATCCATTTCCAACTCCGTTTACAGATGAGGTACTGGAAAATGTGGGGGGGCAGGAAGCCTACTCCTTCACAGATGGGTTCTCAGGATACCACCAGATCAAGATTGCGCAAGAGGACAGGAGTAAAACAACATTCGCCACTGAATGGGGTTGCTTTTAGTACATGGTGATGCCCTTTGGACTGAAGAATGCGCTGGCGATATTTTCACGAATAGCGGTAGTGGCATTCAAAGAATTTATACACAAGTTCTTAGAGGTCTATCTTGATGATTGGACCATGTTTGGACTGGTTAAGAAGCACGTAGCGAGCTTACGATTGGTGCTGGATACTTGCCTCCAACACCAGATTGTGCTAAACTTAAAGAAATTTACTTTCCTTGTCCCATTTGGGAACCTACTAGGCCATGTGGTCTGTAAGCAAGGCCTGATGGTGGATCAAGCAGAGATTGCCATCACACTCAATCTAAAAGCACCACAAAGTGTCAAACAACTACACGCTACACTAGGACACATGGGCTACTATTGGAAGTTCATCAAAAGCTACGCCCAGATCACAGCTCCGATGGAACAATTGTTGAAGAAGGATGCTACTTATTGCTAGAATGAGGAATGTAACAAAAGTCTGGATACGCTCAAGGAAAAGATGGCATCAGTCCCTATATTGGTCTTTTCAAAATGGGACGTCGAGTTTATGTGCATGTCGACGCGTCGTGTATCGCACTGGGGGTGGTACTTACTCAACCAGGAGCGGAGGGAATTGACCACCCGATTGAATTTGCAAGTTGCCGATTGTCAAAAGCTGAGAAGAATTACTCCACTATCAAGCGTGAGGGATTAGCAATGGTATACATGCTTCAAAAATTCTGCCACTATCTGCTTGGAGGCCACTTTAAGATGTATATCGATCAATCGACTTCGTAGGACCTATCGAGCTACGAGGGAAGACGAGTGCATGCTATATCATCACCACGATAGAATATTTGACGCGATGGGTAGAGGCACAGCCGGTCAAGGATCGAACGGCTGCAACAACTGTGAAATTTTTGTTTGTAAACGTATTGACAAGGTTTGGATGTCCCAAAATTCTCATGAGCGATTACGCCATGCATTTCCTGAATGAAACAATCAGTGCACTCACTGAGGAATTCCAGATATATCACCAACAAAGTACGCCATACCACCCGCAAGCGAATGGGACCATTGAGGCATTCAACAAAATCTTGGAGACCGCATTGACCAAGGTCTGTAATGCACAGAGAAATGATTGGGACTTGCACATCCCTGCTATGCTATGGGCATACCGAACCACGTACAAGAAGTTGATGGGCTAGACACCTTTTCAGTTATTCAATGGTAAGGAAGCCATTATGCCTATGGAATATATTGTGCCTAGTCTGCGGATCATGGCAATCACAAGTATGGCAGACCATGGGGATTTGGAGGAAAGGCTCACATAGCTAGCGGAACTGGAGGAACAGTTTTTGGTTGGATTCCATCAGAAAGTACAGAAGAAAAGCGAGAAAGCGTGCCATGATCGCCATATCAAGGTGCGCACCTTCAAGGAAAATGATCTAGTATTGCTATACGATAGTAAGTTAGAGAATTTCCTTGGCAAACTCTGAATGCATTGTTTGGGACCCTATGTCATCATAGAAGTTACCGATGGGGGTGTTGTTCAGCTTGCCAAACTCAATGGAGATCCCTTCCCGGGTCGAGTGAATGGCAGTCACCTGAATCTCTACAAGGGCAAGCAGGTCGCCTGACTAACCATTCGAGGGACAGTCTCACCACTCTATCCAGGTGAAAGAGAGTGCGGGATGGTAAAGAAGTCTGGGGGAAAGAGGCACAAGTACCAGGATACGCGTTGATTTGGCTCATCAACAAGATCACGGTTGTGTGATAAAAAGTGCATCGATGCATTGCTAAGAAGAGAGGTGACCATTCCTGCCACTATTCATGACAAGATGTCTGCATTATGGAAAAAGGGAGAGGGCAGAAGGCAATTAAGAGAGGAAGTATGAGTCAGATATGGAACAAGATACCACAGATTTTACACGAGGATGCTAGAACAAGCGAGAACCAATGAATTTGAAATTTGAATTGCTTATAAATCACCGAGGGGCATCCACCGGGTGACTTACACTTCTGGAAAATCCATACTAATTATCAACCTGGAGTTGTTCATTATCTCTGTACAAGGAGTAAGCCCGAGGGTGGTGATATGGCCGAGGGAGAAGCAGGACTCTCTAATGCGCATGGTGTTGACAACTGCGGGCGTTCCGCAGAAGACAACATCAACAGTAGCGAATGTACTAGAAATAGGGAGACACGAAGTATAATTGGTCTGGATGTTGATGAACCACAATAGAAAGGTGAAAGGATGGACGAACGAAGACCACGGGTAGAAATGAAGTTACTAAGTCGTCTCTGAAGGACCTTGAGGATTGGGATCTCGCGGATAGTAGCACAGGTCTTGCAAAATTGCAACACAAGCTGTAGTAGACAATGCAAACAGTATATACAAAGGTCGAAAATGGCTGCAGTGGTACAAGGAGGTCCTGGATGCGGCTCCCCTGCTAGAGCTAAAGTCCTAGGAAGGGGTGTTATGTGTTAACCGAGTAGAGAAGAATGAGCATTATTGGTTGCCAGAATTGGTATAAACAATGGAGCAGGAGCTGGATGAAGCATTGTAGGAGACAACGAAGAAGCGGTAGGACGACGAGTGTCACTCAGAGGAAGGTGAACCACAAAGCCATGGCAGTGCATCTTGCCACACCAAGAAGTGACTCGAGGTGAGTAACGATGATTATGTTGGGGGACTGTTGGGTAGCGGAGGTCCCGTGTAACAGTTTTGGGTCTGATAGCCTAGAAAGTAAGATAAAATATTGTAAACCTCTGAAATATGTGGAGCGCGAAATGTAAAAGGTTGAGTCAAAGGGTTGTCTGCCCAATAAATAATATCGAATAATAGGAAGTAAGTCTGTCTGCAGACCATAGGAAGGTATAAATAGAGTGTAGCTCTATGAGGGAAAGGCAGTTCTTTTGGGTATGATCTTGGATCTATAATGTAATGGGTTTTTGAGGAGAACAATCTGTAAGCGTCTGTAAGTCCGAGTTGAGGGTTTAGGTAGTGGATAGAGGCTCTGCAGCTATGTGCGCGGACCCCTGTAGCTGAGTGCGCAAGGTGGATCTGGATGTATTGATGAGGAAAGTAAATAAATATAAGTTGCTTTGGTAATTTTGTGTTAAATCTGAAGTATTGCGGATCTAGCTTTTTGTATGGTTAATATCACTGTTTGATCTATGTGCATATGCTTACATTTTGAATACATGTGAATCTCCATTTAATCTAAGTGCGTGAACTGGATAAATCTAATAAATGTTTGCTTAAAGACCCTTCTAAGTAATACTTCATCAAATCGATTAGATCTGTAAACAACGTGATCATAGAAAGTTAAAATCATTATGGGTCTCAATCTATACGAATATAGAACAACGTGAGGCTATCGAGTAGTGTGAAATACCTCCAGACCACATCCTAATATCCCAAGGGTGTGGAAACCTAGTTCTAGCACCCTCCCCTGCTACCTCAAGTGAGACCTCAGTCTGCGCTCCGCGGACTGTTGCTGAAAGGGCCGGTAGCTACGGGATTTGCTTGGCTAAATAATTATTCTGAACTTGGGTCAAGCCCATATAAGCCAACAATAAGTGCGATGATTGACTAGACAAAAGCACATTTATCATCTTTCAACATGTATTTCAAATGTGAATGGGCACTCAAGCATGCAGATGGATATCAAAGTCAATTAATTAATTTCCCTCATTCATTTCACCTTTTACTTAACTAATTTCCCACAATAAAGATCGAAGTACTTAAAAACCCTAAGTCAAAGAGGCTCAGAGCATTTCTCTGACTTTTGGAGGGACCAGACCCTCGGCTCAATGACTTATAGGTAATAAGTACTAAATCCCCTCATAAGCATTCATTCCCCCTCTTCAGTTCATTCATTTTCCCTAAATAATATTCTTTCCTAAGGTTAAATTATTTTTACCTAGGAAAACGTGTTTTTCCCCTACATAACTCATTTTCGCATAAAAAACCCACAAAAAACACTATATCCTAAGTTTTATGGAAAAGAATTAAAAACATGAAATATCATATACTTAGGTATGGTGCCCCTTTCCGCCCATTTGAATAATTACTAATTTATTTATTAAATCCCGACTAAAAACCCCTTTTCCCTGTATATATTTAACTCCCGCACAATATTAATTAACCCTACCACGGTTTAAATATATCAACTATAATATTACCCTAACCCCGAAAAAGTTCATTAACTGATCGATTCGTGATTAAGTTAAGTAAATCCTGCTGCTAATCACCCCGATACCTTAACCCCACCTTAAAACCTCGTTAAATAAAAACCATTGCACTTAATTACCCATCAGGCCCCCCCACTACCCTCCGTGCAACTCCACTGCCCGATCGCCACACGATCTCTCCCCTCCACATCAAACGGTCTTCATCCATTTCAGAAGGGCCCTAAGTCTGAACATTACCCGCCCGAAAAGGGTTGTTTTCCATTGGGCCCCTAAGGCTAGGTGTCCCTCAAAGAGTGGAATCGGGCGGCCTCCCCCCAATACCGCCAAGTGCCCAAAAGCTATGCAAAGGAAATCGCTTACTACCTGCCTACTACACACCAAAAAAAGCCATTGTTCACCTGTACCCACCAATTTTGACTTTCCAACATAAAGCGAAAAAGCCCCAAATCATTCGTGTTATCGTGTTTTTTAACTGAAAACTTCCATGCACGCACCTGCGAACATCAAAAGTTGTAAACCCACGTACAATTGTACCATGAAGATGCCATAAAGCTCCTAGATTACCTTCCAGCCTACTTGAAGCTTTTTCAACCATTCAAAATTGCTAGTCACCCAATTCAGACCCAATTTTCTCCAATTCTAGGTATTTAAGCCATAAATCACTGAAAAACATTATCAATTTCTGAACTTGTCTCTAAGATTTCTTAATTAAAATAAAAGAGAAACTCTGGTAATCCAAACCCACCTGGAATTGAACCACCATTGCCCTAAAAAATTGAAAATCACCTCCCCCATTCTCAAATCCACAAGAACTGAGAATGGCTACCCCAATTGCCATGGATGTAAGACCAAGTTCCTCTCCTCACCTAGAATTAGACCACCGCCCACTAGCTGATAAAGATTTCCAAATCAAGGACACCTCTATCCATGAATCCCCTCTCAAATTATACTACAGATACAAAAACCAATACCTAAACCATGCTGATAAAATTGGTCTTTGGGAGTCCAATATACCCAAGTACCAATTCCCTGGAGTCGATATTTTCACTGAAATTGTTCATTACTACCATGCAAACTATATCCCCAGCCAAAGAGCAGTGATGTCCCCAAACCAAACTGTTCTTTTCACCATCACTGCTGAATCAATTAATGAAATGCTGCAATTTCAACTAGGGCAAAACCAAACACCTATTTCAATTGGAGACCTATTAGACTGATTCCCCAAGCTTACCACTGCAAAACTTGCTGAGATGTTACAAACCTTCATTGTAGAATAAAAGCATATTCCAAAAGATCCTCATCCATATGTGTATACCATATTTTCCAAATTTGGCCAGGACATTATAGCAATGATATCGAGTATCCTAGGTTATATCACCAATGAGTATAGAGACGAAATCATCCTGGCTTTCATGCCCATCTTCACTCCAGGACAGCCTCCTGTTGTCATTAATGATTATGCCAAATTTATCGCAGACAGGATGCATGACCAATTCCTTAGGATGAGTAATGAGAGAGTCTTCAAGTATTCCTCTGTCTTGCACCACCTTTTTCTATAATATCAAGCAGATAAGTTCCTCTTCACTCTCCAGAAGCTAGATACAAAAGGTCATCGTAGGTCAGTGATTTTTTAGACTCCATTGATCCATAAATATGACTCCCCATATTCATATATAGACTTCATAGACCTATTTGTACATCCCATTGTGACAATGCTGCTAGGAAGCCCTCTTCCAAGAATCAGTTCATATATAAGGAGGATCCTACAACTCTCAAAACAACACAAAGTGGGGGATTGGTAATTGTACCAAAACCACACTGAAATTAGGATTTATGGCTATGAGCTAGCCCCATATAAACTACTCAAATACCTCCCAATGAGGTTATTTTCTTTGGAGTACTACAGGCAGATAATCAATTCAGATGAGGTACATTTTTTCAGAGCCAAAAAGAAGGCCCAGCTCAAGATCAGAGACCAGTTAGGCCCCTTTATTTGCAATAGTAGAGAAGCTGGAAAGGAGGCAGACCAAATTCTTCAAATACTAAATTTAAAATAGAGCTTCACGTGGAGATGTGATCCCTTGGACTTCATCCGCAACAGAAGACAGAAAAACAAGATGGCTCCCTACATTGACCACCGAATCCCTGAAATAGAAAAATATGCAAATCAATTGGAATGGGTGGAGAATACATTAGTGAACATGGATACCACTGAAATATAGAGAAATAGATTTATGAGGGTTCTTTCCTGCAGGTGCCAGGAGGATCTCAGGTCCAAGAAGAATCACAAGTCGAAGAAGAATCACATGTACAACAAGAATCAAAAGTACTAGAAGATTCAGAAACACTAGAAGAACTAGAACAATCAGAGAAATCAGAAAGACCAGAGGCCACCATGAGTAACCCCCAAGTCTTACGGACTCCTCTAAATGAGGAGAAAAGCCTCAAGAGAAACAGGCAAGAGGCCACTCCCTCAGGAAGAGCAACATCACAGGCATATGCAGAGATAAGCCAGGCCAAAAGACAAAGGGTAAATCTTGTTTCAGAACAAGAATATACAGAAGAAATAACTAATCTTACAAGCACTAAAAGAGAAGGGAGTAGGCATGCCACTCCCTCTAGAGGCATCCTAGAACCATCCACATCACATACCCAGATACTGGAAAGACAATAGAGTGTGGAGATATCCTCTTTTAGGATGCCAGCAGACAAGGACTGGGACATAAAAGAAAGGTACAAAGACATAAAGGCCAGGAATGAGAGGTTGAAAGCCAAAACTTATGCACAATACGTAAAAATTACCCCTACCAATTAGACAAGGCTTATGTCAGCCTATGATGTTAAATAGGGGAAGATGCAAATGACATTCATGAAGCCCACTACTCAACAACCAAGAACAACAGTAGACTTCAAAAAGATAGACTTTGAAGTACTGACAAAGGACATTCATCGTATTGACTAGATTGAGCTGCACAAGCAGACAGGGAAGATGATTTACTCCACCTTGACAGGGAAAGCCATCACGTCCCACCAATTGCAAAACTCCCTGAATAATATATCAGCACAGTTCCAGTTGGAAAAGCCCTCTTCACAGGCCAAAGATACCAGAATCAAGTCCTTAGAGGACTTAGTCATCGAGTTGGGACACAATCCCAAAGATGTAAAGGCCACAAAAAATTAATAAAGAAGAAGAATGATGATATAACTGCTCTAAAGAAGTAGCTCAAGATTCCCTAGTTGTATCACCCACAAACATTATAAGTCCTCAAAGCATGAAAAGGACATGAAGAGCTCATGGACTTGGTCCTAAAGCTAAATGACCAACTAAAAGAGATAGAGAAGGAGTTGGACATCTTAATTCAGTCCAAGTTAAGTGACCTGGCAACAACTTCCACAACTTCCATTCCCACAGTGACAACAACAATTCCTTCTACATTGGTAGCATCATTGGCACCAACAGCTCCACCTGCCACAATACTGCCAATCACAATTGAATCTATGACAGTAGGCACATCTACAGAAAAGACAGTAGAACTAGTAAAAGCAATGGAGGAGATGTCCATCCAGGCAATAGAGCTCAAAAGCCTCAAGGATAAAGTGGAAAGCTTAGAAACTGATTGTAAGCTTGCCCAAATTCAGCAGAGAGAAGAAACACAGAAAGCCCTAAGGATGGGTGAGAAAATCAGAGTCCTAGAAAAGGATTTAACATTGCAGAAGCAACTAGAACAAACCAAAGAAATTCTCTGGGCCAATATCATTGACTCTATCAATGATATTTGGCCATAAATTCAAGTTATATTTGAGAAAATTGAATTGGTAAAGGTAGCCACTGAGGTTATCTAGAAAGTAACAGAAGAGATAGGAGACCAACTAGAGGATGCCAATCAACTCATCCACTTTCTGAATAGTAAGAACAGACATGAGCTGAATGATCTTGGTGTAGAGGATAGGACCAAAGCCATCCTAGAGGTTAAAAAGGTTATTTCCAAAAGAAACCTTCTGCTCAATTTAGAGGAAAATTTCCACAACATGCAAGTGGCCATTGACATGTTCATCACCAAATTTCAAATTTTGAGGGACAAAGGCCTTCCCAATCCTATGGTCGTCCATGATAAACTTATGACCCAATTGGACTACACTAATAGACTCAGGAAGTTGGCCAAGTAACAAGCCAACTCTTCAGGTATAAAAGCCCCACCAACAAGGAAAGTACTATATGATACTTTTGAAAACTTGTTCTTTTTAGAGCATGAGGTGAAACATTTGTTTGTCAAGAAGCCCAATTTTGCTAAGTATATAGAGGTAGATGAGATTTATAGGACAATGTTGAAAGTAAATTTACTCGAAGATGAATGGTGGAAAAAAATGATAGATTTACTATAAAAGTTTTATACCAGAAAGTTACCACAGTAAATGTGAAAGAAGCCAGATGACATAGGTAAAGACAGATCAACAGGGTCAAAAAGTAGCAGAGTCAAAGAGTATTAGTGAAAGATCAAAGTGAAGAAGATGTTAGGGTACAACTACCATCTAGCTTAAAGCGTTAGGGATATCATGATGTAGTTTTCCATCTGTCTCTATCTTCATGCTTGAAGATATTTTTATTTCCTAAATTAAATCTCAAATTGTTATGAGATATTTTGTAATTATTTTTTGTATAAATACTTCATATTTTGAAGTATTTAGGGTGGATTCAATGACATTTCTATAGACATTTTCTCTCAAGTCAAAGTTCTATTGTATCAATGACTAGATTGGCTTGTTGGACAAGGAATAAAGCTCAGATATTTTATAGGATTCTTGTGTAAAGTGATATACAAATAAGTACTCTCTTATGTTTACTGTTATTTCTCTTATGTGTCTCCATAATCTTGTTTGTTTTTCTCAAATCTAAATGTATGACATGGAATGATATTTCAGAAATTGCTTGAATGCACTTTGTCTTGACTATTTACATTTAAATGTTTTCTGCTAAACTATCTTAGTTAGGGAATTCTTAACTACTCCCTAGCTTCCGTAGTTTCTCTCCCTGGTCTAATTAAAGGATTCTCAGTTTCCCTTTTCTTATGATCACCCTCTTTTCTTCATTCTAATCCTGGTCCAAGGATTCTTATGTGCCCTTTCACCCTAGTTAGAATCATTTCACCCATTAGACCTGAAGATTTGCCTTTTGCTTTGCTAGCCTACCCTGTGAACATTCCCTTTAATGATCTGATCCAGTTATGCTATCCTTTTATTTGACTTCATAGCCCAATTGTTTGAAGACCTAGCTCTATCCATCTCCTCCTAGAATTCCACCACTCAATCTAATATCAAAACCCAATGAACACTAATAACTAGCCTAAAATCTCATCAATACAAAGCTAAATTATAAAGAGAGAGCCCTCTCTGGGCTTAGGTCGGCTAGAACCTGAGTTTGAAGATTGGTTTTTGGTTACCTCAGATTATTCCTTCTTTGGTAGCTTCTAGGGAAAACTTCTGAGTGATAACATAGTGGCAACCATACTGGGGACTCAAATACTCAGTCTTAATAAACCTTTGAGAAAATTTCAAATCTTTATTTCAAGCCTCTTGAAGGGTTTATTAGAAGTTATTTACAAAATTTCACAAAAATAAAGTAACTAGAAAAGCTTGAAACTCTGGCTTCACAGAGAACTCACTATACTATGGCCAATCCAGATCCAAACCCTACCCCAGTAGTGGATAATCCCATCCTGATTTCGATAAGATCCAAAAGACAAGAAAGTCCAGTAAGTCCAACACCTTCAATCAAAGCAGATTCATGCCCTGATGCGTGGTTGTTTTTAGAAGACCTCCCCTTTGATGAGTCATTTGACCTTTTCCTATTTAGAATGAGGTTTGAAAGTTCACTTGATGACATAATTCTAAATCCAGAGTTTATTGCAGATCTTGAAGTCCAAAAGGCAAACCAGTCAATTGATGAGTATATTCCAAATTCCCCTCGGTCATCCCTTACTATTGCTAAGGTCCCTGAGCTTTCTGAACTAGCGTCAACTACGCTTAGTTCACCATTATTCCCTTCCACCTCTGAAGTTCATTCCTCACCTCCATTCATACCTTCACTTCCCTACTAACTTATCATTACGCATCAATCACCTATTACTCCTAGTTCCCCATCAACTACTGTATCATCCCCTGGTACCCCAACCCCACTTCTTAGCCCTGCCTAACTTAGAGCCATGGCAGATAGATATGCTCCTCTTGTGTTGTCTGCTCCATTTGGTGCCATGCCACAATATTACCATAACAAAATTGTCCAATTTGATGGCATAGGAACTTATACAGCACAACAACATGTAAACAAAATGACAGATTACTTTGAATTACATGAAATTGATATTGGAGATGTTCAAATGAGACATTTTTCTCAGACTCTAGCTAGTGATGTGAAAAAATGGTTTATAACTTTACCTACTAATAGCATAGATATTTTAGAAGTACTTTACTAGCAATTTTTAAATAGATGGGAAAATAAAAAGAATCCTTTGTAGATTCTTTTAGAATACGAAAGCATCAAAAGAGGACCCAATGAAACAATCCAGGATTACTATACTAGATTTAACAATATATACAATGCAATACCAATCAATCTTAGACCCCCACCTGACTTAGCTTTGATAAAGTTTTCTGATGGGTTTGACACTGATATTACATTCCAACTTTAGAAGAGATGTAGAGTGTAGCGGTTAGTGTAGAAGCTAACTTGTTAGCAAAAAGAGCCAGGGTTAGGAATGAAAGGAGAGGACCTGTGAAAGATGAAGCCTCACCCTCTGACCTTAAAATAGATGTCCTAACCAAAGTAATGGAAAAACTGATGGACAGGATAGAGAATATTGAAAGGAAGCCTCAATGGGATAATCAACAAACACCTCTAGTGAGAAATCCAAACTTTAGAAAGAATCAAAATCAAAATACTAGAAAGAATGGACTTTATCAGAATAATAGGCCTCCTTTTCAAGAAGACTATGCTAAAACATCCCATTCAGAAGACCCCAAACAAGACACACAAATTAACTTAATGGGATTAGATAAAGAGGAAATTGTCTTCTTGACTCAAGACGATTAGGAATTACATATGCTTCAGAAATTTTAGACCCAATCCAGAGAATCATTCGATTATAAACAAGGGTATGATTCTGCTATTTTTTAAGTACACAAACAATACAATTTAAGAAGTAAAAGGAATTCTGATACTCCTGACCAAAACAAGAAAGCAGTACCAAATCAACGTAAGAAAATTAAAACAACTGCAGTTACTAAAACTCTCCAAATCCTCCCTAGACCAAATCAGAACCCCTCTGGTCCCACCATTGTAGATATAACTCATGGCCAACCCCCTGAAGATCAACCATCCACTTCAACCCCCTCCAAGGAGGTAGTGGAGAAATCTTCAAACACCATATTAGAAAATCCAAAGAAAGATATTTCAAATGCAGAAAAAGAAGAGCAACCTACTCCAAATCCTGCTATGAAAATTCCAAAATCTCAAAAAAAGAAATCCACTTTTCCTTTCAATTTGGGAGCAGAGGTAGCTAAACTAAATATTTCGGTTCCCTTAACAGAGTTGATTAAAAATGAAACGCATAAGTCTCAAATAAGTAAAACCTTAAACTTCATTGAGAATGGAGACTCTGTCAACTTGTTTGATGATCAGCCTGAGCTTATATTTGGTCTTGATGTTAATGGAAAACAATTAGAAGGAGGGATACCACCCTTTTATATTAGCCTTAGCATTCATGATAAAATATTACACAATGCAATGCTAGATTCAGGAGCTTCACACAATTTAATGCCTAAATCAGTTATGGAAAATTTAAACTTGGACATCACTAGACCTTACAAGGACTTGTTTTCATTCGATTCTAGTCAAGTAAAGTGTCTAGGATTAATTAAAGACCTGTGTGTTTCCTTAGTACAATATCTTGCTAAAACCATTCTCATGGATATAGTAGTCACTGATATCCCACCTAAATATTGCATGCTACTGTCTAGATCATGGGGAGCTAAACTCCGAGGATCTTTGCAACTCGACATGTCATATGCCACAATCTCAATCTTCGGACAACCCTAAAAGTTGTACAGAGAGACCCAAATGAAATATGTGTTGAGTAGCCGGGATAGACCTCAAAACTTTCCTATCTACTCCATGCATTCTAACATTGATTCTTTCATTTTGTATAATGTTTAACAACACAACAAACCACTTCAAACATCATTATTTCAGAACCAAAAGAAATTGTAGTTATAGCTGAAAATGAAACTATGCAAACTCAAGAGCTTTCAAATAAAAAGGATGATCAAAACACCTCAAACAAGGAAAATTTTCTTCCCCTTGACAGTGAAAATTATGAACATGAGATATTATGGCACCTTTAATTTGATGGATCAACGAATAAGTTAGGAGCAGGAGCGAGATTGTGGATATATAATCTGGAGAATGATCACTCAGAGGGCCATGCTTACAGACTAAATTTCAAATGCACTAACAACATGGATGAGTATGAAGCACTTCTTTTAGGTCTTAAATTAGTTAGAAATTTAGGAGCTATAATAGTTTCTATTATGGGAGACTTTGAATTAGTGATAAATCAGATTAAAGATGTATGTATGACCAAAGATCCTAGATTAAGTTATTACAAAGGAACCATTATAGAAATACTAAACACTTTCCTAGAAACCAAAGTTGTTGTAATTCCTAGGAAGCATAATATGCAGGTTCATAGTTTAGCAATGTTTGCCAGCACTTGTAAGTTACCATTCCAACCTAACCATCAGTACACTACTGAGGTCAGGCACAGACCTGCTATCCCAAATAACTTGAAAAACTAGAAAGTATTGGCTAATGACAAATAGATAAATAATTTTTTAACCTTAGAGGAAGAATTTGTAAATATTAATATAGATAGTGACATAACAATAGATCATGATTTCGAAGATAAAGTAGAAATTAATAAAATACAAGATGAAGAGATAGATAGATTTCATCCCACTAAATTTACAAAGTCAGATGTACAAAACCTAAACTAAGTTGAAACTGATGAGATAATTAACAAAGACTCTAAAATCATTAATCTCAAAGACAACACTTTTCCCAAAGGATTGACCACTTTGGAATACTTGTTTGGTTCAAATGATGTCCCTAGAAAACCAAAAATGGAACCTTTGAATTCTGATATAGAGGAGTGTAATATAGGCACTGAGGAAAATCCAAAATTGATCAAACTTTCAAAGACCTTACCTCCTACAGAAAAAGTGAAATACCTTGAATTACTAAAGGAATTCCAGGATGTCTTTGCTTGGAGTTATGAGGACCTCAAGTCCTATGACACCAGCATAATACAACACACCATCCCCATAAAATAAAACCAGAAACATTTTAGACAAAATCTTAGGAGGATTAATCCCATCATATTTCCTTCTATTAAAAAGGCAATCCGAAGGATGTATGAGGCCAAGATAATAGCACCAATTAGATTCTCTGATTGGGTTTCAAATTTGATGCCCACAAGGAAAAAGGCTAGTGAGATCAAACTTTGTGTTGATCTTAGGAATCTTAATAAAGTTTCACTTAAATACAATTACCCTCTCCCTAAAATGGATCATATATTACAAAGGGTAGTAGAGTCAACCAGAATCTCATTATTGGATGGGTTTTCTGGTTACAATTAGATTTTAGTTCACCTAGATGATCTGGCTAAAACATCGTTCACTACTCCTTGGGGCACATTCATGTATGTGAAGATGCCTTTTGGATTAAAGAATACAAGGGCTACATACCAAAGAGCCATGGACATATCCTTTTCTAAGGAGATTCATGACTTCCTAGTAATATACTTAGATGATATCATTGTATTCTCAAAATCTAATAAACAACACTTGGATCGTCTAAGGCAGGTCTTCATCAAATGTAGGAAGTATGGACTTTCTTTGAATCCCAAGAAAGATTTATTTGGGTTAGAAGAGGGAAAGTTATTAGGCCATATAATTTCTAAAGATGGTATCCAAATAGATCCTGCAAGAATTGACGCCATCTTACAGATACAACATCCTAGAAGCATCAGGGAATTACAAGCCTTTTTAGGAAAAATCAACTTTCTTAGGAGATTTATTTCTAACTTAGCAGAGTTAATTAGATCATTGAATAACATGCTAAAGATATATTTGACCATAAAATGGATCATTGAAGCTAAGAGATCCTTTGAAGATATTAAGCTAGCCTTAACAAAAACACCAGTTTTGGTCAGTCCAAAGTTTGATAGGGATTTCATTATATTTTCTTTTGCCTCAGAACACACAATTGCTGCAGTTCTACTGCAGAAAAATGATGACGATTATGAACAACCTATTGCCTTTTTTAGAAAAGCCTTGAGAGATGCCCATTTAAAATACAATATAATGGAAAAGCAAGCCTTTGTTTTGGTCAAAGCTATCAAAGATTTTAGAGTTTACATTTTATATTCTCATGTAATAGCCTATGTCCCCAATGCAGTAGTCAAGGATATCCTAACTCAGGATGGTCCAGATGGAAAGAGAGGGAAATGGATTGCTACTATATTAGAATATGACCTAGAAATCAAACCAACAAAGCTAATCAAAGGCCAAGGTTTAGCCAAGATCATGGTTGAATCGAACTGTCGGGCCTTAGATATAAATTTTATTGCAAAAATGGATAATGGAGAGGAGATGGCGACTCCACCAATCAGCCAGGTCTTTATTGAATCATCATGGTATGCTGACATCATATATGTTTTACAAAATCTACAAGCTCCTCCGAAATTATCCATGACCAAAAGCAGATTTTTAAGAACGAAATCTTTAAAATTTTACATAATTGACAAGGCTTTGTTTTGGAGGAATCATGAAGGTATCCTTCTTAACTGTTTATTGAAAGAAGAATCTGACAAGGTTTTACAAGAGTTTCATGTAGGTGACTGTGGAGGAAATCTTTATTGGAAAACCATTGCTAACAAGATTCTTTGAGCCAGTTTCTATTGGCCTACTTTGTTTTCTGATGTAAAGAGATTTGTAACCTCCTATCATAAATGTCAGATTTTTGAAGCAAAGAAAAAGCTTTTACCCCTACCCCTAAAACCAATCTCTGTTGAAGTACCTTTTCAACAATGGGGTCTTGACTTCATGGGTGAAATCCACCCACCTTCCTCTACCCAACATAAATGGATCCTCACTGCTACAAATGATTTTACCAAATGGATAGAAGCGATACCATTAAGGAAAGCCACTGATACTGTTATAATAACCTTCCTTGAGTCCAACATCCTATCTAGATTTGGGTGCCCAACCAAGATCATCACTGATAATGCAACAACTTTTAAATCTAGAAGATTAATTGATTTTTGTAACAAGTACCATATAACTTTGGGCCATTCCACAGCTTATTACCCCCAAGGAAATGGACTAGCAGAGTCCTCAAACTAAAGTCTGGTAAATATCATCAAAAAATTGTTAGAAGATAAAAAGAAAACATGGAACAAGAAACTAGTAAATGCCTTATGGGCAGATAGGGTAACCACAAAGAAGTCCATTGGTACTTGTCCTTATCAATTATTTTGTGGAATGCAAGCTGTTTTCCCCTCTTCCTTGGGAACACCAATGATGAAACTACTCCAAGAGTTGCAGGTTGAACCAAATGACATCCAAAGATGAATCAACCAAACAATTCATTTACAACAGACTAGGGAAGAACTGTACATCAGATCTCAAGTTTTGTAGGAAAATATCAAGAAGACTTTTGATAAAAGGATTAAGGCAGAAGATTTTTACCTAGGGGACAAAGTTTTAAAATGGGATTCAAGAAGAGAGGATAAAGGTAAACATGGTAAATTTGATTTCCTATGGAAAGGCCCATATATCATTTATGCTTTCAAAGGTAATAATGCTTTCTTCCTCAGAGAAATGGATGGCACATAAGTAGAAGGAGGACTAGTTAATCATCGAATGCTCAAACACTACATTGAACCTAGTTACTAAGTTCACTAATCATTTGTACATACTTTACTTTCAAAAAGTCTAGAGTGGATTGGATGGTGATTTTCTGAAATTGAAGCCCATAGAGAAGGCCCTAAGCTTCAAAATTTTTACTGTCATAAATAGAAACAATGCAGAAATAAGAAAAGGGAAAGTTGCAGGATAACATCACAGCAATTTAGAAGGCCATTGGTCTACAAAGTTCTTGACATTTCACCAGGAAATGCCATCCCCAAATGGAGCCACTGTTAGTTTCCTATACCAATAGGAGTCATAATTTTTGAATGTCTGAGATTTAACTTGAAATATGTACATACCTTTGCTTTCTACAAATGTTTTCCATATACAAAAAATTAAAAAATGTAAAGAGGCTATGTCCTAAAAGAATAATCAAAGGACAAAAAGAATAAAAAGGTAAAAAAAGATGAAAAATATGAACCCCAAGAAAGGAAAATACTATGAAAGTGTGCAAGTCAAAATGCCACTACTATTTACTTTTTGTGCATAATAAATGATTGTGTGCAGTTTGTAACCTTTGCCACAATCCATGATAGTCAAAATGCTTAAACTTGGCTATTTGATGTTTCAATTTCATGTCTATAGATAGAGAATAAATATCTGACCAAACGTTTTAATCTTGGCAGATAATTAGATAGGTAGAGTAAATAAAAGGAGCTCAGCTATTTAATTTGAGCCCTTGGATGTAATAAGGTTAGATTTAGTTAGTTTACTATTGTAAAGAAAAAGAAAAATGTTTGATAAGGGTTTGCTAGCTCAAATGCACCCTAATAAAGAGAAGCAAAAATGGTAGGATGAGTAGGTGGGTAAGTAGTAGAAAGGTTGCACAAGTGTGATGATTGACTAGGCAAAAGCACATTTATCATCTTTCAACATGTATTTCAAATGTGAATGGGCACTCAAGCATGCAGATGGATATCAAAGTCAATTAATTAATTTCCCTTATTCATTTCACCTTTTACTTAACTAATTTTCCACGATAAAGATCAAGAAGCATTTCTCTGACTTTTGGAGGGACCTGACCCTCAGCTCAATGACTTATAGGCAGTAAGTACTAAATCCCCTCATAAGCATTCATTCCTCCCCTTCAGTTCATTCATTTTCCCTAAATAATATTCTTTCCTAAGGTTAAATTATTTTTACCTAGGAAAAGGTATTTTTCCCTTACATAACTCATTTTCACATCAAAAACCCGCAAAAAACAAAGCATTAAAAACATGAAATATCATATACTTAGGTATGGCACCCCTTTCTGCTCATTTGACTAATTACTAATTTATTAATTAAATCCCGACTAAAAACCCCTTTTCCCTGTATAAATTTAACTTCCGCACAATATTAATTAACCCTACCATAGTTTAAATATATAAACTATAATATTACCCAAACCCCGTCAAATTTCATTAACTAATCGATTCACGATTACGTTAAGTAAATCCTGTAGCTAATCACCCTAATACCTTAACCCCGCCTTAATCCCTCATTAAATAAAAACCATCACACTTAATTACCTGCCGGGCCCCCCCACTACCCTCCATGCAAATCCACTGCCCGATCGCTGCACGATCTCTCCACTCCACATCTAATGGTCCTCATCCATTTCAAAATGGTTCGAAGTCTGAACATTACCTGCTCGAAAAGGGTTGTTTTCCGTTGGGCCCCTGAGGCTACGTGTCGCTCAATGAGTGGAATTGGGCAGCCTCCCCCCAATACCGCTAAGCGCCCAAAAACTGTGCGAAGGAAATTGCTTACCACCCGCCCGCTACGCGCCAAGGAAGTCATTGTTCACCCATATCTGCCAATTTTGACTTTCCTGCATAAAGCCAAAAAGCCTTAAATCATTCGTTTTATCATTTTTTTTAACTAAAAACTTCCATGCATGCACCTGCAAACATCGAAAGCTGTCAACCCATGTACAATTGTACCCTGAAGATGCCACAAAGCTCCCAGATTGCCTTCCATCCTACTTGAAGCTTTTTCAACTGTTCACAATTTCTAGTCACCCAATTCAGACCCAGTTTTCTCCAATTCCAAGTATTTAAGCCATAAGTCACTGAAAACCCCTATCAATTTCTAAACCAGTCTCCAAGTTTTCTTAATTAAAATAAAAGAGAAACTCTGGTAACCCAAACCCACCTGGAATTGAACCACCATTTCCCTAAAAAATTGAAAATCACCTCCCCCATTCTCAAATACACAAGAACTGAGAATGGCTGCCCCAATTGCCATGGATGTAAGACCAATTTGCTCTCCTCGCCTGGACTTATACCACCTTCCACTAGCTGATAAAGATTTCCAAATCAAGGACACCTTTATCCATGAATCCCCTCTCAAATTATATTGCCAATACAAAGACCAATACCTGAACCATGCTGATAAAATTGGTCTTTGGGAGTCCAATTTACCCAAGTACCAATTCCCTGGAATCGATATTTTCCCAGAAATTTTCCATTACTACCATGCAAACCATATCCCATGCCCAAGAGTAATGATGTCCCCAAACCACACTGTTCTTTTCACCATCACTGTTGAATCAATTAATGAAATGTTGTGATTTCAACCAAGGCAAAACAAAACCCCTATTTCAATTAGAGACCTATTAAACCGATTCCCCAAGCTTACCACTGGAAAACTTGTTGAGATGTTCCAAACCATCATTGTAGAAGAAAAGTGTATTCCAAAATATCCTCCTCCATATGTTTATACCATATTTTCCAAATTTGGCCAGGACATTGTAGAAATTATATCTAATATCCTAGGTTATACCACCAGTGAGTATATAGATGAAATCATCCTTGCTTTCATGTCCATCTTCACTCCAGGACAGCCTCTTGCTATCATTTATGATTATGCCAAATTTGTAGCTGACGAGATGCATGACCGATTCCTTAGGATGAGTAATGAGAGAGTCTTCCAGTATTCCTCTGTCTTGCACCACCTTTTTCTATACTATCAAGCAGATAAGTTCCCCTTTACCCTCCAGAAGCTAGATACAAAAGGTCACCCTACGTCAGTGATTTTCTGGACTCCATTGATCCATAAATATGACTCCCCATATTCATATATAGAATTCATATACCTATTTGTACATCCCATTGTGACAATGTTGCTAGGAAGCCCTCCTCCAAGAATCAGTTCAGATATAAGGAGGATCCTGCAACTCTCAAAACAACACAAAGTGGGGGATTGGTACTTGTACCAAAACCACACTAAAATTAGGATTTATGGTTGTGAGCTAGCCCCATATAAACTACCCAGATACCTCCCAATGAGGTTATTTTCTCCGGAGTACTACAGGCAGATAATCAATTCAGATGAGGTTCATTTTGTCAAAGCCAAAAAGAAGGCCCAGCTCAGGATCAGAGACCAGTTAGGCCCCTTTATTTGAATTAGTAGAGAAGCTGGAAAGGAGGCAGACCAAATTCTTCAAAGACTAAATATAAAATAGAGCTTCATGTGGAGATATGATCCCTTGGACTTCATCTGCAACAGAAGACAGAAAAACAAGATGGCTCCCTACATTGACCACTGAATCCCTGAAAAAAAAATATACATATATATATATATATATGCAAATCAATTGGAATGGGTGGAGAATACGTTAGTGAATAGGGATAGCACTGAATTTGTTGTTGAAAATGCTCTAATTGATCTAGAGAAACAACTTGATGAGGGTTCTTTCCTACAAGTGCCAGGAGGATCTCAGGTCCAAGAAGAATCACAAGTCCAAGAAGAATCACAGGTACAACAAGAATCAGAAGTACCAGAAGAGTCAAAAACACTAGAAGAGATAGAACAATCAGAGAAATCAGAAACACTAGAGGCCACCATGAGTAACCCCCCAGTCTTATAGAATCCTCTAAATGAGCAGAAAATCCTCAAGAGAAATAAGGAAGAGCATAGAAAATTTTAGGGGCGAATGTTCGCCCTTTGGCGAAATTAAGGGGTTTTAAATTTTTAGTGGGCGAATATTTTGTATCATAGTACATTTTTACAAATCACCTCAAATAGCCCACCTTATTTTAAGGGAGAGGGTAAGAAAGGTAAATTTAGCCCTTGAAATTAGGAGTTACAACCTTCCATTCGCCCATTTTCAAGAATAGGTTTTGCTTAAGTGAATCCATTCGCCCATTTTCAAGAATAGGTTTTATTTAAGTGAATCCTATGGGCCAAATACCATATTTATAAAAGAGATATGGTAAATTAATAAAAATATAAATAAATGAGAAGTATGGTAAATAAATAAAACATTTTTTTATATTTACTCCATAAGTCACCTTATATACATGCAAGGGTTTAAAAAAATAAAAATATAAGTAAAGTGGAGGTATGGTAAATAAATAAAACATCTTTTTATACTTACTCAAAAGGTATGGTAAATAAATAAAATATAAATAAACTAGACGTATGGTAAATAAATAAATCCTCTTTTTATATTTAGTCCATAACCCTCGTTCTATTTATGAAGGCTCAAGAAAGAGGTTTTATTTAAGTGAATCCTATCGGCCAAATACCATATTTGTAAAAGAGGTATGCTAAATTAATAAAAATATAAATAAATGAGAGGTATGGTAAAGAAATAAAACATTTTTTTATTTTACTCCATAAGTCACCTTGTATTTATGAATGGTATGGTAAATTAATAAAAATATAAATAAATGAGAGGTATGGTAAACAAATAATGTTTTTTTATATTTTTTTATATTAATACCATGCAAAAAAACATTATTAACCTTAATATTAGTATTAATAAAAATAAAAATGGCACATAGTATTGACCCATGGTATTCACCAAAATGGCACATGGTATTGACCCATGGTATTCACTTGGAATGTAGCCTATTTAAATGGGGTAATTAAACCATAATAGATCATCTTTACTCTGGATCTACTAACCCCCGAGAGGTATATGCAAACTAGGATAGAGTGAAAACATATTTGATCCGATCAAGAGCAAAAATGGATGTTGTAATTTAATGTATGTGAAACATTTTAGCTTGGTTAAAATAAAAATAAAATAAAAATCAACTATTAATTTTATTCATTTTTATAAATTACTAATAGTAATTTTTAAGCTCCAGTTTATGATAACCCATGGTATTGACCCATGGTATTCATGTGAGCATAGACTATTTAAAGGGGAAATTCTATCTTAGATCCATCTTAATTCTGGGTCTACCAAGTGCTCAGAGGGATAAATAGATTTCATCCCCCTAAGAGTGGTAGATGTGGAGTTAAGATGGATATAGGTTGGTTTTTATGATAATGAAGATATTAAATAGACCTAGGAAATTATATTGTAAAAACATCTTAAGGTGAATGGTTAAAGCATAGACATTGGACAAGTATATTTGTATACTTCTGTTTAAACTGAAACAAATCCAGGGCTAAAAGGAATGGATTGATTGCACTAGTCATCCTTCTATAACTTTCCAACATATGCTGGAGTAAACAGATTGTAATTTGGGTAATTTTTCTAATTGCAAACGGGAACATACTTGTGTATTGGTAGGGTGGTTACGAGGTCCTAGAAGTGGAGTAAACATTTTGTAATTTGGGTAATTTTTCTAATTGCAAACAGGAGCATACTTGTGTATTGGCAGGGTGGTTATGAGGTCCCTAGAAGTGATGAATTTGAATTTTTCTTGGTTTTATATATAGTAGTAGGTTTTTTCTCATGCTTTCTGTGAATGGCACGGGTGAATCTTATCTTACACCCACTAATTATCGATATGTAATTTCGGTAATTTTGATTTCAAAAGATATTTTAAAGAAATGCAATGATTTCATTTGTGTATTCAATAAACACAAGATTTTATAATTGAGTAAAATATTCGCCATGCCTGGTGAGAGATTCGCCAAAAAATTATATATACATATCATATTATTGATAAAATCGCCTTCCATTTTTCCTATATACCATGGAGATTCGCCCATTTATTATACATGTAAATTTAGGGGGGGTTCTTAAAATTTTCCCTGTTCTTGACCAGTCCATAGTAATTTTTCATTTTGTCTGCAAGTTCCTTCTCCTTACTTTTACCTCCAAATCCCTTAGCTGGATTCGCCCCTTTATATGGCAACTTCGTAATTCTATGGCTTAGCATGTCAGTTATGGGGATGGGTTCGCCTAACCACAAACACCCAACATGCACCAACACAAGCAATTGGTGCACACATATGGTATTGATAATTGACTGGTGTAAATGTGGCACACACATCATATGTAGCAATCTGGCCTGCTCGATGCCTTTTATCCATTTCATTGGTTCCAGCCTTGTGACCCCAGTCTCTTTATAGTAAATCTTGGTCATATACTTAATGGTGGCCAAATCTGGAAATTTCTTGTGATCAGCTAGATCCCCACCCTCTAGTTTTAACACAAGGATACACGCTAAGAGTGTGCCTTCAAAGACCATTTCTTCTGGTAATAGCAGCATAGAGACCATGAATTTTCTCGAGTCCAGGACCTTGGTTACCTTGACTTTTCCTTTCCACGGAGGGATATACATCAGGAGCCTAGTGATAGGCTCACCCTCATCAATATCCAATTCCTCAACTCCATCATGGAGTCTTCTGCATCCAAATCCACAGGTTCCTGCAGTTGCTTTTCCTTGTCTTTCCTCTATTTCTATCAACCCTTCGCGGGGTTCTTCCTCGGTGATTGCCTTATTGGTACAGGTTGTGGTTTCTTCTGCTTCTCCTTAGTAGCTGATTTCTTCGATCTAGGAGACCGCGATGCTATAGGCATAGATGGCATAGCTTCCATTGATGAAATTTTAAGGGTTTCCGCTTGAGAGATAGAGGCTTCAAAACTTATTGGCTCAGCCATTTGTTCAAGGACAAACTTCTAGTTCTCCTCAGGTAATTTTGCAAATGTCGGGCTTGCAACAAAATCCTCCCAAGTCTGCCAATTCATAAAGAGAAAACAATAGGGCTCATACATGATTCTCATAAGGAAAATTGTTATATGGTAGACCATGATGCCAGATTTAAAGGCAATTTCGAATTCAAATCTGATCGTTCCCTCCATTCTCTGATCATAAATGCATCTTTGGCAACAAATCTCCAAATATGTTCACCATAAATGTCGCCTACTCACTCCTCCTAACGCGATTTTCGCTATCCAATCATGAACAATGACTTCAACGGCTAGTTTTGGACCCAGTTGCATGGCATCAACCCCCATGGCGCAGTTCTTCCATCGCAGCTTCTTCTGTCGTACCTCTTGTGTTCGTCATTCAGCCTCCTTACTGTGTTTTCCTCTTTGTCGGGTAGTGTATTTTATTGTCCTGTGCTCCCTTGTAGATGCTTGGAGTGTTAAAATTGTCTTGCTACCATGTAGTCATTGCATAGGGGTAGGATCCCCTATATACAACTTAAGTCGAATTCCATTCACCCTTCCATGGAACAATTCGCCATTCATTTTCTCGAGTTGAACTGCGCCACCATCTGTGATTTCCTTGACAACATAGGGTCCCAACTAGTGCATTTGAAATTTCCCTGGAAACTTTGTGAACATACTATCATAGAGCATAACTAAATTGTTCACCTTAAACGTTCCCAGCTTAATATGCCTATCATGCCATGCTTTTTCATGTTCCTTTTGTACTTGTTGGTTAAATCCTGCAAGAAACCAATCTTCTTCCAACTCCATCAACTACGCGAGCCTTTCCTCCAAGGTCTCATGATCCATCATCTCTGATAAAGTTGCAATGAAAGACTTAGAAAAATATATTCCATGGGCATCACCGCTTCGATCCCATAGACCAACCTAAATGGACTTTGGCCTATCAACTTTTTCCGCGTCGTCCTATATGCCCATAGAACTGTTGGGATCCATACATCCCAATCATTTATCTTCGCGTTACAAACCTTTGTCAACACATTCTCCAGAATCTTATTGAACGTTTCCACTGTACCATTAGCTTGGGAATAATAGGGTGTACTCTTTTGATGGTATACCTGGAATTCTTCGAGCATCGCGCTGATTGTTTCATTCAGGAAATGTGTACCCCTATCACTCATCAATACTTTAGGGAACCCAAACCATGTTAAGACATATTCAAACAAGAACTTTGCAGCTATAGTAGCAGTACAATCCTTTACTGGTTGTGCTTCTGCCCATCTGGTTAAGTACTCCTTCGCAGTAATAATATATCGTGTGCATGTCTTCCTTCTCAGTGGTTGTATCGGACCTACAAAGTCAATTGCACATTTTTCAAATACTTGTAACGCGACCTGAGGGTTTAGGGGCACTTCATCTCTTAGCGAAGGCTTCCCCATCCTTTGGCAAGCATCGCATGCTTTACAAAATGCCTTAAGAGTCTTTATGCATTGTCGGCCACCATAACCCTACACGCAGAATCTTTGGCGTGGTCACACTACCTGCATAGTGTCCTCCCACCAATCATCCATGTGCCTCAATGAGGATACTAACACGCTCAAACTCTGGAACATATCGGCGCAATATTTCATTTGTTCCCATCGTATACAAGTGTCCCGCTATAACAAAAAAATTAGCAACGCAGACCACCAGTTCCTTCTTCTGTTGAGTATAATATCCTTTTGTATTTTTTCCAGTGGTTAGAAACTAAATAATGTATGAAAATGATCATTAGCAACATGCACAGTAAAGAGTTGCGCATCCGGTAATCCCTCATCTAAATTAGTTGGTTCTTCACCTGTTTCAATGCTGGAAAGATGATCTAGTCCTACATTCAACAGTTTGGGCTTCACAATCACTTCAAAATCATATTCTTGGAACATCAACAACCATCGACAAATATTCCCCCCCAACACAGGCTTGTTGACCAGGTATTTGAGAGCGGAGCGATCTGTGTACATTTTAAAATGTGTGTCTAATAAATAATGTCGAAACTTTGCAGCATGTAGACAATCGTCGGCCCTTCGCGCTCTGTGGTGGAATAGTTATTTTCAGCGTTTGATAGTTTCCTACTTGCAAACACTATTGGATGATCAATATCACCTTGGCCAGGTTGGTTTAGCACTACACCCAGTGCAATACATGAGGCATCTACACGCACATGGAACTCTTTCTTCTAATCAAGAAATACTATGATGGCACAGTCACCATCTTGTCCTTTAACACATCGATACTTTGTTGACACTCCTCATCCCATCAAAAATTCACATCCTTCTTTAATAGTTTCTCCATCGCTGCAGTTATCTGGGCATAAGACTTGATAAACTACCTATAGTAACCAATGTGGCCCAGTGTTGTGCGTAGCTGTTTAAAATTCTTGGGAGTTTCTAAATTCATGATCACTACTATCTTCACAAGATCCACCATCAAGCCATGCTTACATATGACATGGCCTAGAAAAATTCTAAAAGGCACGTAGAATATACACTTCTTCAAGTTCAGCGTTATCTAGTATCTGTGACATGTGTCCAACATGAGGCACAGACTTGCAACGTCGCACTTCACCAATCCAAACACAGTCCAGTCATCAAAATACACCTCCATGAATTTATGAATAAACTCCTTAAATGTCGTGATTACTACTCTGGAGAAGATTGTGGGCACATTATTCAGCCTGAATGGCATTATTGTAAATCGAAAGCAACCCCACTCAGTCATGAAGTTTGTCTTGCTACAATCCTCCTGCACGATCTTAATCTGATGGTATCCTGAGAACCCATCAGTGAATGAATAAGCCTCCTATCCTCCAACATTCTCTAACACTTCATCTGTAAATGGTGTTGGAAATGGACCATGCACACATGCATTGTTCAACTTTATCAAATCTACACATATCATAATTTCACCCTACTATTTCTTTTCCTAGACAACCATTAGGCTTACCCAATCGGATTCTTCTATAATTTTGGCCTCCAACATCTTATCAAGCTCTTTGTGAACCTTTTCTTTATACTTCGGATTGAGCCGATAAGGTCTCTGCTTGACGAGCTTCATGTCAAATTTCAAAGTAATTTTCATTACGCCCAAATCTCCTACAATAATACCTTTTAGATCCGAGAATTTTGTTGGGAATATATTCTGGTATTCGCATAGTAGTTTGTCCACCTTATCGACAGTATCTTCATCCCAATAGTCTCCTATATTTGTGAACTTAGGTTCCACATCAGATCTAATATTTACTTTCCGAGTGTTCAGTGGTTCTGTTACATCAGGGTTCTTTGTCTTAGGTCCTTCAACCTCGCGATAACCTTCAGTTTCAAGAATGTTGATTTTTCTTGGATCATCTTCTTCTTCTTCAACAATCATATTAACATTCCAATGCATGGCACAGCTATGTACTCCAATCTAGTTGAACCCATTCTACCAGTTCTTCATGCGTTCTAAAGATAGTGGCCTTAATCTCTTGTAGTGCTTCATTAATGCATTCAAATCCATCCTCAAAGCTAACTCTCTCACATAAAATCCCATTCAATCATTCTGTGGCACAACTCTGTCTCTAGGTACCAATTCATAGGGATAATGTCTAAGGTATGGCAGAAGATATGCACCCACTCTGACTGTGGCTCTTCTCCCCAAGATTTATTCCATCGCGCCAAGTGTTCTCGCAGGTCATCATTTCCACTATACTTCCCAGTCATCCGTGTGTTAGCATACCAAACCTAAGCTTCATCATCTGTTTATATTCCTTCCAATTGGAAAAGCTTTCCTTATGCATACCCCACCATCGGGTAGGCGTAGAACGTAGTGCCATTTAAAGTGCCTGGAATCGATGTTCCTCGGGCACCTCTCTTTCAAACTCATCCAAAAAGAGATTAACATCATTTAAGCCATCATAATGTGGAAGCTTTCTTACCTTAGTAGATACGCACTGCAATGATTTGGTCATCATATTGCAATGCAACGTTGACACTTCATGCAACCGATTCCACTAGTGTTCGAGCTCTTCATCTAAACTTGAAGTACATGAGTTGTCTTTATCCCACATGATCTGTCCATTTGCAATGGGATTGATCCAATCTTCGTCTCGCATCATGATCTTCTATATCTGGTCTTGATCATCATCATCCTCCACAAAGTCACGAACATGTCCAGTATAGCGCGCTCCTTCTGCAGGTTCCAGTGGCATAATAACACTGAGCACCTTCCTCTCAAATGTAATATTCTGATACTTCATATTAATCACCACATCCATATCAAAGGCCCAATCAATTCCTAGTATCAAGGATACGAATTATTGTCATTTACTATTTCTATTACTTCAAAATCAACTAGCGTGCTCGCACCCTCAATATCTATTGTCACACCATATAAGTTCCCCATTGGAATAATATTATGCTAATTGGCCATGCATAGTTGTATAGGAGACCATTGCAATGTAGGTCTCCCCATCCTTTCCCATGTCTTCTTAGGAAGCATGTTTACATCAAAACCCAAATCTAGGATGACTTGGTCCACTTCATATTCTCCTATCTGTACGGTCAGCCTCATCTCATGCCCTGACCTCTTCTTATGCTTACCTAGTTTCCTCACAACACACTGTCCTGAAGGAACCTTAATCTTACCTACACAATTGTAAATTAGCTCTTGGAGCTCTTCACTACTTTCTTATCATGTAGCAACTTCATACAGGTCTTCAGGAAAGTGGCTAACAGCGAAGGATCCACATCTTGCACTTCACTATTCCCAGTCGATTTCTCTTGACTCCCAGATGTAGAAGCTTCGGTGAATCTCTTCTTAGGTATCACAAAGGTTTCTTTAACTTGGTTGAGATCAAACTTTACTTCCTTTTCAACAGCCTTGCACACCCATCCCTCAGTCTCTGGATGCTTTTCCTTATCTTCACCTATGGCCATACCACTGCGCATTACAATATTAACACTATGCTCTTCTTCGCGAGGCTCCACCCTCATCATCTGGATATTCTGTGTAGGTTTTTGGGTCGGTGTCTTCTTTTCTTGCATCTTTTCTATTAGGATCTGGAAATCTTCTATCACATGGTCGAACTGTCTGCAATATTGACAAGAAGGATGCGTTGGGTTCTGACAGTCACGTGAAAAATGTCTAGCTTCACCATAGTTATAACAAATCACTTGTCCACAACCTCTACCAGCCCCTCCTCCTCTCCCTCTTCCACATCCTTGGAATCCTCCGCGCACTATACCTGTGCCCTGATCCTGAGGTCGTGTTTCTACCTACATTCGGTAGGGAGGGGTTCTATCCATAATTAATTCATAACTTTGAAAATGGCACTCATAATGACCTATAGACTTGCAAAAATTTCAAAACAACTTATTGAGGGGTCTTTACAAACTTCTGTAGCAAGTGACAATTATCTGTCGCATTTTCTCCAATAACCTGACAAATAGTGCACCATGGCATTTCTCCTATGCTCGACCCAGCGGTATTTTCCTGCTTCAAAGGAATAGGCCCTCCCCCAATAATATAATTCTAATAAACCAGGAAATGGTCCTTGTCATGCCCATGGCCCTTGCATTTTAAGCACCAAACTTCAATGTGCACCTCAGGCTAGGCTTCCTTTCCCTTTGTCAGGCTCTGAAAATCTAGGTGCAGACTTGCCATCTGCGAGTTGATCTATTGTACTCCAATGTATGTATCTTGTGTTGGTGAGGCTTCCAACCTCATCACGATTTCCACAACCTCTACTTTCATTGTTATCTTCTGTTTTGATAATGGTAATATTAAGTGGGACAGCAACGAAGTGATGTACCAATATTTGTGTTGTTCATCTATGATATTCATATTAGCCTGTCGGATCAGACATTTTATTGTCTAATAGAAATCCCACGAAGGTCATTCACCACTTTCTATATCTCCTTAAACTTTGTAATAAATTGTGCCTAAGATTTAGGCTTCTTAAACTTGTTGTTAAATGTTTGTTGAGTATCTTCCAACATCATGATAGGATGATCTTGACAGTACTTAATATACTAGGTCGACACTCTATCCTGCAGTGCTATAACTAGTTGTTCTTTCTTTAAATTATCATCAGTGATATGTTGTCCACACAGCATCTACAACAAACCAAAATTGCTTGAGGTCTTCGCTTCCCACCCCTTTGAAGATCGACATCTTCATTTCATTTGCCATATCGAATGATGGAGGTGGAGGTGGAGGTGGAGGTGAAGGTGTAGGTGTATGCGGTGGAGTGGATGGATAACGTATCTGTGGGATACCCTAACTTTAGCAACTGCAACGCACTTCGTGGTGTATTTAGAATAGTTCCCTCATCATCACTTGACGAGGATCCCAATAGAAAACTGTATTCAGAGCCCGATTCTCCATTCCTTCTTAAGGGTTTTCTGCTTTGCATAGTCTCAAACATCAAGGTAATGGCATAACCTATTTTTCACATAACAGCATCTTAATCTAAGTTTTCAGAGATTGTAAATACTTACCTTGTGATCCCTTGAAGAGCTTGAACTCTGCTTCATTGTAGCTGATAGTTGTATCGATTGCGAACTCAATCACAAATGCTCCAAGTGTTCAATCAATCCAATGATCAATAGCCTACGTGATGTTTTTTTCTGAAGCTTCCAAGTGCCTCACTAGCTCTAGAGTCCACACTATAGGGCTGTCAAGTCTCCATGTACCCTAAATGTCTACCAATCTGGATAGCCACTCGTGCAATTCGCAAGGGAAGAAATAGAAAAAGTTCTCGGTTTCGTCTGAGTATAGGTATCTACTCAACCACTGCTCCTTGGATAACCATGGATTTCTTTTTTCTTGAGCTACAAATGCATGTTCCTTTTGATCGAGCCACTTCTCAATTTCCTTCTTAGTAAGGAACCATTTATTCGACATCACACATTCCTCAGATTGATCCTGATCTCCGGCAATGGAACCATTTGTTGCCTTAATGGGGCCTAACCCAGGTTCAGAGTTATTCATGCCAACCAACAATACCTTAACTTCTGGCCCTTTCGTCAACAACCTCCGTAGCGCAGGCTGCAGCCTCACCCGAAGCAGTATTGGGGGATGCTAGAACTAGGTTTCTGCATCCAGAGGCTTGTTTGATGGTCTTCCTAAGGTTCTTATAGCTTAGATCTGCCTTCGTGCAAACCTATTCCTTTCGATTGTTAGCAACTACAACTCTATCGAAATGACCTTCAAACCTTCACTAAGGTACTCGATTGTACTTAATAGGCATAAAAGACACAGATTCACTACCTTCGAGAAATAAATTGTATATTTTGAATCTTTTATGTCCTAGATCTTCCTTCACATAGATCTATCCTTTCCGAGCAATTAACTACAACAGATTTATTTAAAAAATTCCCGAGCTCCACAAAGGTGGTTAACTATACTTATTATGCATAAAGATTATAGATATATCTGTTTCGCGTAAAAATAAAGCATTAAGTCACATAAAACAGATCACAGAGTGAAGAAACATAAACTTAACATAAACAAATAAACAAGGAATACATGCACATATTTGGCTCAAAATAGTCTTTATTATGAATAAGTGTTCAATTACAGACTTCTCCTCCTTACGCACTCAACTGCAGGGGCTCACGCACTCAGCTGCAGACTTGCCAAAGTCTCCGCGCACTCAGCTGCAGGAGCCTTCACCTTTCACCTAAGTACAAGAAATAGACTTTTCTTGCCATAGCACCTTTCCCTTACAATGATTCTCTATGAAACGTTATCTCTTAAGACTCGCTAAGCCTCAATTATATATAGCCTTTTCATTACAATACCATGGCCCGCGAACCATGGGTGAGTCTCAAATCTGACCTGTCATTTACCCATACAAGGGACTAATGCCCCTTTGACTCTTATTTATCTTCGCGCTCTGCTTCCTCATTTCGTGGAGACTTTAAATTCTTTCACAAAAACTATTACAAAACTTGACTTCTTTGACAAAATTTGACACTAGGGATCCCATCCCAATAGTTGATGTACCCAAAACTCTTACATGAAGAATGAAAAATAATGATTAGCACAATTCCTATATTTTCACCTCAAAATGTAAAATATATCCATATCTAAAAGGGATTTTCCATAAATAATATTTTACGGTAGTTAGGGTCTCTTTCTATGGTAAACCATCTACTAGTTGACATCACTAACCCCATGGATAAAAACCCTAAAATGAAATTTCAATTAAATAAGTCAATTTTCCAATGTAAAACCCACGCAAGGTTCTCACTTATATGGTTATCTAGGGTATACATAAGTTTGGATAGCAATGTTTGAGCATGTGTTTCCTTTTATTAATATTGATATGCACAACAACGATATCACTTGGGTTTCTCTTGACACTTGATTACTATTAGTTTGGGTACTAAGAATATATTACTCAAATGTAATTTAGTATACATGGATCTCATTATTAGCATCCACATAAATAAAATTCCTAATATAAAAATTTGAGTTACTCTCATTCATCTAACTAGTATTAGTGTAGGTCATAAATGTGAATTTGAAATGACACTAAATAACGTGGACCTGAGGGACTGAAGAACAAAAGCACAAGACAATACTTAACTGAGATCTATAAGTGGTTAGAACATAATCAGCTTGAACTCCCATTAATGTTTAATTCTTACAAAGGAAGCATCCCATGTATTATTGGTTAGCATTTTCAACATTGAAGCTCGTACTGCACCTTTTTTTCAGCTTGGCAATAGAATTGGTTCAATGAAATTAATGCATAATCCTGCTTTCACATAAACCAGTGTCATCCACAATGCCTATTTAGAACATGAGTACATGGTCAATTCGAGTTGTCTTGGCTGATATTGGTAATCATCTTCTTAACTAGCATCCACATAAATATCATTTTTAATATTTATTTATTTGACTAAATAAACAAATTCAACACTTTGAAGACCCTTAAATCATCTAGATTGTACCCAGAAAAAATTCAAAAAGTAGTTAAAATACAACGTTCTAAAGCCATTTTAACTCTGTTGATGACATCCCTTCTCCTTTCTCTCGCAATGAGTGTCATATGTGGATCCACTTAACCTCCATAAGCTTTAGATACGCATCCTTATCTAGATGGAAAATTTTGGGAATATCCCTAAATCCATTGGACAATGGCAAGGTCAATTGTTTGACTTTGTTGTTGTCTTTGGAATTTAGGGATGTTCCAAGAATTTACAATTTCGATAAGTAATTGTTTGATCTTGATGTTGTTCTTAATATTTCATAAATATTCCCCAAATCTACAATTGAAATGATTTCAGTAGCTTTAGATTGGCCAGGTATGTTAGCTTCTTCCACCAAAGTTTAACTGCCTTAATTTTATGGAATTCATGATTTAAGGGTGGCAGATAAACCTGTTTATCATTTGTAGAAAATATGTCAATAGTTCCCTTATTGCAGCCCACATATTATATGAGAAACACCAAAGGGTAGAAGCAGAGAGATTGGTATTAGACTGATCTCTTCGTGCACATGGAGGGGGCCCTAGTCAAGTTGGTCCCAAAATATCTGTAGCAATGTCTAGATCCTTATCAATCCAGTGTAGCCTTGCACTCTCTATAGTTTCAGATATACAGATCCAAATCAAAATGTTAGACAGATGGATGTATTATGTGAAGTTTCACATCAACTCAAACTAAAACTGTTGACCATCAATCTGTGATGAGCCACATAATATTGATATGGGTTGTTTGTGGGTGAGATGATAGGGCATGAGAGCCTACATTAGATTGGAGGCCTAGATTCCCAAATAATTTTAATCCTTTATCGGTACACAAGTGTAAGGTTTGGCTATAACCTCAATCCCCTTGTGCCATCAATCATTTGTTTGAAGGCCTAAATTTTTGCAGGGTTGAAAAAGAAATCTACTATGGGCAATTTTGTTTTGGATTTGAAAATGGTTAGACCAATTAATGCATTATCCAAAACCAACCTCTTTAAAACTGATTGACACTGCCTTTGAAACTTGGCACGTTTTAATGGATATGAGAACTGCAATTCAATGGCTCTAGGTGCACCGTGGGTAATCACAATGCTACTTCCCCATCAATAGAGGCACAACTCTTAGATTTTCCAGACAGTTGATTTGTTTGTTACGAAAGAAGGGAACTGAGTGGAGGCCCAAATGGGGATTTTGTCTTTGGAGTTTAGAAATAAATACAAGGAAAGTTACAAATCAATCATTATGCTCTTCCGACAGCATTAACTATAAGTCTATTCATGGAGATGAAGAAACTTATAATTTTGATAAACATGATTTTAAACACTAAGTTGTTTCCGCTCCATTTTTCCTTTTTGATTGAATATGACCACCATGAATTGAATTACTAATTGAATGATAAAGACATAAATGGAAATTTGGCATTCTCACATTCATTTCTTTATATTTAACACCATTCATTCCTGTATTTTCATTTGCTGAAAGAAAATACATGAATCGCAACAGGAATTTTCAAAAACATGTCCTTATATTCAATGCCATTCATGTATTCATATTCAATTCAATTCAGGGCAGTCGGGTTCCATTCAAAACCAATAAAATGTATTAAATCAACACTAGACAGATTTTCCTCGACATATACTCCCATCAATGTTTGATTCTTATAAAGGCAACAGCCCACGTACTATTGGTTAGCATTTTCAACATTGAAACTTGTACTACACCTTTTTTTCAACTTGGCAATAGCATTGGTTCAATGAAATTAATGCATAATCCTACTTTCAGGTAAAGCAGTTTCTACCACAATGCTTATGCATAACATGAGTACATGCTCAAATCAAGCTGCCTTGGCTAATATTGGTAACCATCTTCCTTCCAAGAAATATGTCACACAGAGATTAGTAATTCAGGTTAGAAGGAAGCTCCAGCATAAGCAGGTTATTAATAATGTCAGGAAAATACCACATAAAATTTCTATCTTACAAATTTTGCAGGGAAAATCTAGTGATTTGAAAGGGAAAGGTGCCAAGTACTCTTATAACAAACAAATTGATTATGTCCATAGAACATTCGAAGATGAAAAGAGAAATAACTTTTCTTTTACCTCTACTTCCTCAAATTTTGAGGCAGGAAAATCTTCTCCAATAAATAAAAATTGAAGACATTCATCTGCTTTCAGTTCCCACATTCCTAGTAACATGCACCTTCACAAGGGGCAGGGCATACACATCCAGTGGATTCAGGAAAATTATTTTTTTCCAGCAGCCAGTCAAATGCTTCATGCCAATTCCCATGGTGCACTAATTCATTCCACTCTGGTATTTTGTTCCCAAGAGGACATCTATTGTTATCCTGCAGGAAGAGGTTTCACACATTCAGAATAAAGACAAGTGTACAATCTAGCAAAACAAAAAAGATACAGGAACAAGGAATGTAATTAAGAACCTTTGCATTATACTAAAAGCAAAGCACTCAAACAATGAATATAACATATTAATGTTTAACTATATAACTACATTATGTTTCACATTTTATTTTATTAAATAATTAGGGGCAAATAAATGATGTCTGGACTATAAACCGATGGCAAAAGGGGGTTCCATAATTCATACACCTAATTGATTGTGTCTTTAGTAGTGGCTCTGGCTTGTTTTCTTCACAAACTGACATTGCATTATCACTATGCATACGAGACTAAGATTGATAGCATGTGCAGTGCATGAATGAAGAGAAAGGAGTGCACCTGTGCAGACCTGTAGCAGAAATCAATGAAATGGGCAAATCAACAATTAGGTTAAAATGGTGTTCTAGCTTCTGGATTGTTTTTCTTATATACATGTGTGCTAAGTTGTGCATCTGATATGGCTAGTGCACAAGAATATGTCATCTGATCCTTGAAGATAGAGTTTGTTGTTGTACGTATTGATGTTTCCCATTGTTGTTTTAGCGATTTGACTGCAAGCCCAGAACTGTGCATTGAACACCTATGCAATTAGGTCACAGACAGATTATTTAATTTATTATATTATTTAATTGTTGCTAGTTGGCTAAGAGATATATATGTTTGTCACGTGCTACTATGTAGAGTTAGAGTTAACATCCATTGGTTGGCCATATATTTTCTTTATGGGTTGAGCATCCTTGCTGGTGTAGCCACAAGTTTCCCACCCTGCTAATTGAACACTAATACGCCATCACTGCTAGAAGAGGACAGTCAAAAGCAGAGGCAAGAATTTATACTAAGTAATAATAAACACCTTTTGTTCTGCATGTGTTGATTTGCATCTATTGGAGCTTGTATAATGGACCTACATTGTTGGTTTGATCTTCAATTATGACTAATATTTTAGAGTTGCTCTCTAGACAGGGTTCCAGGTTCCTCTATTCTCACTAGTCATTGCTCTTTTTTTTTTAGTTTCCTAGATGTTTTGTTGGTGTATATGGGTTATTGTGCACATCTGTTTGAGAACAAATATTGAAGACACCTACAACACTTTGTGAACCAACTGCCTATCAAATACCAACATAAACCATAATCTATATTGTTCATGTATATGAAAAACTCGCATTGCATTATCATTGTGCATACGAGACTAAGATAATGCAATGTGAGTTTTTCATATGCAAGTGTACAATCTAGAAAAACAAAAATGATACATGAATAAGGAATGTAATTAAGAAGCTTTTCATTATACAAAAAGGAAAACACTCAGACAATGAATATAACATATGACTTTTGAACTGTATAACTACATTATGTTCACTTGCTATTTTATTAAATAATTAGGGGAAAATAAGTTATGTCTGGTCTATAAACTGATGACAAAAGGGGGCTCCAAAATCCATACACCTAGCTTATTGTGTCTTTAGTAGTGGCCCTGGCTTGCTTTATTCAACCACTTCTTTCCAATCATTTATCTGTGTTGCATCATATTTATATGCAAGACTCTAATTCTCATACATCAACTAACCATGGTGCTTAACTTCATTATAGGTCTCCCTCCACCACTTTCCATTCACTTTGCTGCAAATTGGATAGAAATGTTAGCCCCATGACCAAGCCATCACACTCAACATTTATACAACTTAATATTTGATGAAATTTTCAAATCATTTGAAAGAATCAAGTATTTAATATAGTGGAGTTAATATTTTATGATGAAATACATGTTATACAGTTGAAATTAAAAATAAAGAAAAAAATGAGTTGAACTACATGAAAATGTTCCTTGTAAGGCTCGTCATTTTTTTTATTTGTTGATTTGAAGCAACTTTTTCCATTCTCTTCAACTCCTCAAAAGCATCTTCCTTCATCAAGTCAGTCTCGTCTGCTTCCTTCATAGTATTCCTAGCCTTCATTTCTTGCAACACTCTTTTGTTGTCTTGTAGGAATACTTTCAGAAACTTTGGGAGGAAAGCTTCAAAATCAACAAGGACTTCTCTTTCCAGTTGACTATTAGAGTGGCACAGGTGCTATTATAAATTTATATCATCATCTTCAATGGAATGACATCATCTAATTGAAATAAAGATAAGATAGTCAATAGCAATCAAAATGGATAGTGTTATTGAAATGTAAAAAGAATCTCATGCATAATATGGAGCAACCATGTTCTAAATTATTTTCAATATGTACCTATATGGATTCAGCATTGCCTTTCTGCACAACCCACTTCATAAATTGCATTGTCTGCATATGGGCTTCCATTCTTACCCCATAATCCAGCATGAGTTGAACACTTTTCACAATACTTTTCTCTATATCAAATCTCCACCAATTTGCAATTGAACTAAATGTAGTCCAGCAATCCAAAATGTTCGACATAGTTGTGGAAGTAGTCTAATACCTCAGAGTGAGAGGGGAATGGGATAGTTACATGTCTTGGGAATTGAAAATCAGTGAATTCAAAGGCAGGGCGAGGGGTCTCTATCTTTTTTGAAGAAAACTTTTCTCACCACACACCTCCTATTCTTGGTTTTGCTTCAAAGACTAATATTCAGATTAAATATTTGGTTGCAAGGAGACCACTCATCCATGTTCCTATGATACAAATCCTTATCTTCTCAAATCCCTTCTCATTATCAATCTCACCTTCACTAAATAGATTATTATTCCAGGTAGCCATGACTAATGGTTGACTAATGTTAGAACTTCACAAAGCTACAAAGCCATAATACCAAACAACCTATGATATATCTAATTGCAATTACTCAGCCTGCCCTTGGCATACATCTCACAGTGACATTGTTTTATATCTAGATATGTTTTTGTATCTATATGAGCTCACAAAAACCACATTTTTCATATTCTGTTATATCTCATTAAATTTTACAGTCAAACAAATAACTTATTTACTTGAGTACTTTAAAACTAATTTCTCTTGGAGCAACGTAGTCTTTCATGGTCTGGGAAACAAAATCTTCTAAGTATTTTGTTTCATTACAGATAGGAACTCTTGCCGTTTAAACTAGGTACTGGATAATCTATTCACACTTCAAAAGAAAACTATGAATATGTCCATCATCAAAAGGACATGTGAGGATGGAAAAGGTAATGCCTTAGCATCCATTTTCAACAAATTTTTAAATAAATGATAAAATATCAAGAATGACAATTCTTGTAAAGGAAAAGTACAACCGTAGGTAGCTCAATCATGTTCATTTTCAATTATTTTTTTGCTAAAAGCATAAATAAAATATCAATTACTATCTATGTTATAAGGGAAAAGTACATCCAGTCAATATATATCAAGCAATACAATATATAAAAAGTCAAGTACCAAAATATATAACTGCATTTGCAATTGATTATTCACGAATTCATAAAAACGATCACTGATCCAATACTATTTCATGACAACAATCCAGCACTAGCTAATACTCTCAACAACAAAAACAACATCAACAACATGTTTATGACAAGAACAAGAAGACCATCTAGATCAATGACTTTTCCAAATACTTGTTCAGCCACTGAGTGAAACTATTTTCCTTCTCCTTCAAATGAACACATCCATCTATTTTATCTTCCTACAGAAGGGGGAATATGTTACTTGTGACATTAATGGCATTTACATATATGTCTTCAGGACCAAGTAGAACTCCATGGATGAAAGAAAGTGATTGAATTCATCCAATGCCAGCAGTAGTACCATCATGTGGATCTAATATGTTCACTTTGTCACCTACCTGGAGTAGGTCATGCTCTACTGGAGTTAATGGGCATTGTCAAAAAAAAAAAGTATACATAGAATTTAGGAAAAAATATTATTGCAATTAAATTGCAAAAACATACATAGATATTTAATTAACAGAATTATGTGCACTCACTGAGTCAATATCTGAAATACCAATAGGATTTGGCACCAATTGGGAATGTTTAGTTGCATCAATTTTGTTACATTTTAGAAGTCTCGAGGTAACCATTTTCCCTTTAACATCCTATATGTGATTTCATTATGCACAAATAAAAAATTGCATTAAAACACAATAGCATAGTAGAAAACATTAAATATAATATTAAAAAATTAAAATTTGAATAACACTAAAATAGAAGAATATAGGTCTTGTAGATATCTACAAAAAAATCTATTGAATTAGTACATACCTTCACATGTTCATGGCCCTTTTTTGAGTCAGTTAGCATTCTTGCACCACCTAGATTTACATTTTCTTCTTGTGATTGATAGGAATTTCCAATAAAAGAAGGCTTCATGAGTGAAGGGAAATGGAACCAAAATATTAACATATTACAAATTCAAGTGAAGCACTGGTTGCAAGGGCATATAATTAGCTTACCTCATCTAAATCAATGTTAAATTCCTTCTTTTTTCCATGCAGCAACAAGAGGTTCAATGGAGGAGGCTATGGTTGACATTCTCTTTGCCAAACCAGTTATACATTTCATTGCATGATTATAATCCTCACTATGTTTTTCAACAGTAGATGAAGCTCCTCTTTGTCTACTCTTGACTTCAATATATGGAAAAGAACTTTCTATTGGATTTGTTGACATATAATTATATTTGGAATTTTCTAAGTCTACCATATATTGAGCCATTTCACTCACCAATGGTTCTCTATTAGTTCCCTCAACCTACAAATCATTTTCAACACACAATTAGTTGGATATTCAAAAAAATTAAAATACATAACACAATGTACAATATTCATAAAAAAATTGTTTACTTACAAATATGTGTTGTTTGGCTCGCAACCCACCCCGACCCAAAAAATACCGAGCTTTCACATGTTCTCTTCCTTTCTTTGCTCTTATACTCTTTGCCAAATACTCTTCAGCACACATACTTTCCTTAAGATTTTCCCATAGTTTGGGAGTCAAGCTACTCTCCCTATCTTTTCCATCCAAGATTAATTTTCTACATTTATGCCTAAAGTTATTCATCAAAATTCTCATTCTGTGCTTGTAATATTTGATGGAAATCCTTCCACAAATAGTCTCCAAAAAATTTTCCATTTGTTGGATCACTTGATCAACATTTCTTGGATCTTGATCTATAGAGTTGGATTTGGTAACATCCAAATGAGACATTATTCTTGTACCCAACTTTGTGGCCCACCTTGACGCATTTGGTCCAGTAGGCTCACCATGTTTTACCTAAATCAAGTCTTCTTCCCTGCTAATTTTCTTTCTTTGGCTTCCCTTTCTATGGACCTATACAATCTTTGACTAATTCTTTTCCTTTTGACTAAAGTTGATACATCTTCAAAACCAAGACTAGGTGATGAAAAACCATTCATACGTGTGGATAAAGAAGGTGTGGTAATTCCTAGCACCTTGCTTGGAGGAGATGTAATTGGTGTGTTTTCTATGGCAGAAGGTTGAACTGATTTCTCCTTGTCCACAATAGGTGTGGCACTAGATAGCACAAAAATCTCCTCATATGTGCCTTCAAATCTTTGCTTTAAATTAAATAAAGTTCTTGCAACTCTGCTTCTCCAAAATATGCCAATTTTTCACAAACACCCTGGACATGATCATAATATATCAGGAAGTTGATCATTAGAATCATCAGCTTCATCTCCATGTATTGAACTACTAAGGCGTTTGCTTCTACAAGTTGGCAGCGATATGTCTTTGCTTGCTTTTTGTTTCTTCTCATTTTCTTTGGAATCCAAGTTCCGCCTATAAAACAAAAAACTTATAAAATTATAATTGAAAGCATAAATGGCCTACATCATCAAATATATTATATACAAATTTCATTAAATAGGCCTAGAAGTGAAAAGTGACGAGGATTAACTACTTACTTATTTTCCAAACCAAGAGATGACAAATATTCTTCATTTTTTGTGATGCGTCCTTTACGAACACGCTCATATTCAATCATATATTTCATCATTGCTGAGATCATTTTTACGTTTCAACCCCTTCTTCATAGTATTTATGTCCTACATTTCACATTTAAAGAAAAAATATTAGTGCATGGACAAACAAAGACTATAAAATATATCTATTCTACGATCATGTATTATGATCAATGAGAATGAATTAACCTTGAATTGGTAACTTCACACACTGATAATGAGAATGAATCAACATCATGATAACTTCAAAAACTAACCAAAATGTGAGTTGTTCCTATTATATGATCAAATATCCCTCAATAAAAAGATACACTAAAATAACATTAGAAGCTTCTAGTTTTACAAGTTGGCATTCATAATCCAACCCTTAAATTACAAGTTTTTCTAGAGGAAAAAAAACCAACAATAAGAGTTACACAATAAATATTAAAGTTAGCATAGCTTCACGTAGGCAATTTCATTAATGGATCTAGTAACCTTCTTTAAGATAAATTGAATCCCTTCATGCTACAATAGAGTTACTGGAATGAGACAAAATTCACACAAAGTGAAATATGAATGATAAATTTCACATAGAATTTAGTACAACCATTTGGCTAATCCCATGGCCAAAACAATAAAATCCATTTGCATAGCGAAAATTTATGCCATAAATTCAACGTGATAAATCATCATCATGATCATTTGCATGGTCATCAAGATCACAATCATGATCACTTGTGTATACATCCCCTTGAATTTCTTCATTGTCCTCATACATTATATTGTCGAAACAATGCAATATCTCGGTCTCTTCATTCGGAATCAAAGTTTCATCTTCAAATACTATATCGCCATCTTCATTTTCTTCCTCTAATATTTCTTGTAAACTATTACATTTCCCATCAATAATTATATCAACATATTCCAAGAATTTCCTTTTTGAGTGAGGCTATATTTGAATGACATATGACAATCATGATCTTGTTACATCATCAATTAAAAGTGACTCGCTAATTTGAATAGGTGAAACATATGGCTCATTGGTCTTTAATAAAATTTGGCGTGTATTTGCATGTTCAAATCCATAATCATCACATTGTATTGCAAATTTCTTGATACTTTTACATTTTAATAATATAGAACTAGTTTCACCATAATCAACTTGAATAATTTCTTGTATGAATCCAACATACAAGTTCTTTTCAGTGTTGTGATGAAATTCAACACTAACAATACAATCACAATTTTCCTTTCATGTGTCCCTTTCTTCCACTCTTAAATGAGTACCATAGGCCCACATCCCACTAAAAGAAGAATCCCATATACTTGGAGGTAGTGAAAGCTCAATTTCCTCCTTCGTCATATCTTGACCTTCTTGTCGTGCATCATTAACTGCATCAACAATCCAATCATCAAATTTTGGAAAAGAATGATATCCAATATTCAAATCTTGAAGTGTAGGCTTTCGAAATCGACGCATCCATGTTTGAATCTTTGCTTCGTACTTTCTGCATTGATCCAGGTTTAAACAGGAACACAGTAATATCATATATAACCATAAATACAAAGATGCAATATAAATGACACTTCATTCCATTAATATCAAATACTGAAATATGATTACAAACAGAATGGAAATATGACTATCTCGGGCAACGGTAGCTTATCTCTGAGAAGAGATGTGGCAGTTGCATGCCTCTGAACTATGTTACAATGAGGCTCAAAGGCCTATTTATTATTGAGAAACATTGGAAACCCCTAAACATCCAGAAACCTAACCCTAGGAGATGAAGCACCAAACTATGGGCCCCATTTCGGTAAATTGGTACATCAACTTCATAGGGTTGTAACTTTGGCATACGATCTTTGTTTGACACACACAATACCTCGTTAGAAATATCTATCTGAGGACTACAACTTTTGAATGACCATCATTGATCGACAACCCATGAAGGTCCCAGTTTTCCCAAAAAAAATCGTTTAGGGCCTCAAAATGGCTCCAGAACTTAAGGACCCAAAAACCAATAAAAAATAGTAAATTGTGCTACAAATAAGGAAACTAAAAAACTGAAAGAAACAATGGTGGGGGTCCAAGTGGAATAGACGGGTGGCCACCAATATCCACCTGGATCATTCCTCCCCCCTTAGGAAGCAATGGTCCCCATTGCATTGAGTTCCTCCATGAGATGAGAAAACTTTTGTTGAACTTGGTCCCTGGTGAGCCACTAGCCCTAGTGAAGGATTTGGCCTACTTTGACAACTCGATATAGTTGGATCCTTTGTTGTCGGGTGTTCTTGATCTATGTTTCCATGATTTGATCAATTGTGGCTTGTTCCATGCAATCTAGATTCAACTTTGTAGGTGTGAGTTGTTCTGCAATGTCTGATGTGTCCAGCAATGGTGGGAAGTATGGTCGAAGGTAGTCCACATTGAACATTGGGTGCATGCCAAGGAATGGGGGAAAGCTGAGCTCAAATGTATTGTCTCCCACAACCTTGGTAATGGTGTAAGGACCATATCAGAGTGATCTAAGTTTCCGATAGGCTCCTATGACACATTCTTTCTACAAATACAAACAGACTTTGTCGTCCACTTGAAACTTGTGTGGCACCCAATGTTGATCATGTCATTTCTTATACATGGAATTTTATTTCTCCAAAATGTCATGGACCTACTAGCGGATATGTTGGATGCGCTCAATGAAGTTTTTTACCTTATCCGATTCTGACTGTACATGAGCCGAATCTGCCTAGTAGCTGCAAATGGTATGGCCACATCAATGGGACATAGTGGCTGGAAACCCATGCCCACCTAAAAAGGGTTGTGGCCAATTGAGCTTTGGGAAGCCCGATTATAGCTACATTGGACATAGGGGAGGCTCTCATCCCATGTGCATGGATGATTTGAGTTTTACATGCACAAAATGTGTACGATCATCATGTTGACGACCTTTGTCTAGCGATCAATTTGGGGGTGGAAAGATGTGGACTTAGTGAGCTTGGTGTCCAGCATCAACCAAAGACTAGAACAAAATGTACTGAGGAACTTGTTGTCCTGATCTGAGATGATAGACTGCGGGATCCCAAAGTGTACCCACACTAGCTCAAAGAGGAGTTTAGCAGTGGCTTCTGTTGTGATATTCTTCTTGTAGGCTGCCATAATGGCCATCTTCGAGAATCTGTCGACGACCACAAAAACACAGTCGTTTCCATGCTTAGTAGAAGGAAGGCCTAACATGTAGTCCATGGAGTTGGATTCCCAAGGTTAATTAGGGGTAGGAAATGGAGTATAGAGGCCTTGTTTCATGATGGTCGGTTTGCCAATGGTGTAGGCAGTGCAGGATCTAATGTACTTCCTGACGTCATGTCGAAGATGTGGCCAATAGAAATACTTCTACAGTACTACCACTATTTTCTTGACCCCGAAATGCCCAGCGGCCCGAATGTAGCGCGCTTCCAAAGTCATCTTGGCTCTCTTGCTTGAAGGAACGAAAATGTGTCCCAGGTGGCATAGCAGGGCATCCTGAAGGTGAAAATCTGGAACTTGTCGACCCTCCAAGAGCATCTGGTATGTGTGGCTGAATTTTGGGTCGCTTTTATAGAGAAGTGGTCAATTAGAAGTCTCGTGCCCACAAGAGTTGAGCACAGTGGTTAACTCCATGATCAGTGGTCGGTTGAGGCAGTATGCAACATTATTGGTGCTACTCTTCTTATACTTGATATTCAAATGGAACTGTTGTAGGTATGTGGACCACTTTTGATGGCAATCATTTAGCAACTTCCCTTGCATCGGTATGAACTACAGGGGTCGGTGGTCTGTGTGGATGACCGTTTCCTTCCCCAAAATGTAATGCTTCCATTATCAGCAGGCCTGTACAATGGAATACATCTCTTTATCATAAGTGCGATACTTCCAAACTATGTCTGAAAGTGTCTCGTTGTGATATGTTGTTGGATGCCCCTGTTAAGTAAGGACTACCCTAATAGCATAGTGGGAGGCATCTGTCTTGATCTCAAATGGTTGTTGCAAGTCTTGTAAAGTGAGCACTGGTGCAGAGAAGAAGCAATGTTTCAACTCTGTGAATGCCTTCTGTTGAAATTCAGACCAAAAGAATTTTTCTTTCACTCCTGCATCCCAACACGAAACTGCAATAGAAATTGGCAAGACCCAGAAAGTTGCGAAGCTCTGTCAGAGTGGTTGGGGCTGGCTAATCCCGAATGACTTGGATATTGGTTGGATCCACTTGCACCCCCTCATTCAACAATAATGTATCCCATTTATTGAACCCCGGTCATACCAAAAGTGTATTTCTCCAAATTGGCACACAGATTTTGGCACACATCTTTTGTTTCCATAGTGTTTGGAGAACCTGTCAGATGTGGTGGAGGTGCTCTTCCCAACTTTGGCTGAAGATCAAGATGTCATCTAAGTATACCACTAAAAATTAGTTGGTGAATGATTGTAATATGTCATCCATCAGCCTCCTAAATATTGTAGGGGCATTTGTCAACCGAAAAGGCATAACCAACCATTCGAAAAGGCCCTCCTTGGCTTTGAATGCAATCTTCCACACATTAGAGGGTTCGATTTCTACCTGGTGATATATGAACTTCAAGTCGATCTTTCTGAAATATTTTTCGACTTTAGTTGGTCTAGAAGGTCATCAATCCATGGGATCGGGTACCTCTTCCGGACAATGATCTTGTTCAGCGCCTAATAGTCAATACAAAGTCTCCAAGTCCCATCCTTCTTCTGTACCAACACGATCGGGCTACCACAGGGTGATGAACTCGGTCGAATATGACCTTTCTGTAGCAACTCCTGAATCTTCCTCTTGATTTCGTCATTCTCTAGAATGGATTTTCGATAGATTGGTCCATTGGGAAATGACGCACCTAGGGTCAAATCGATGGAGTACTTGACCTGATAGTGCAGAGGCACCCATGTGGGGGAGGTAAAGATGTCCTTGTACTCCTCCATGATCTTTTCCATATGTTGTTGTCTTGCGAAGGGGCCCTGTCTAAAGGTAGTGGCCACCGTCTTCTTCTTTCCATGAGGGTGTATCATCAGGAAAACAAATTTCCTGGATTTGGAAATGATCTTACTACATTGTTTTGCAGTAACCAAAGAGATGGTGGTAGGTGGTGCTACCTCTAGTATCCTGTACAACTTATTTCCCAAAGTAACAATAAAAACACAAGGCCTTGACTCAGACATAGCATATCGCTTCCAAAAGTATGGTTGGCCTAACAATACATCACAAACATCAAGGGGAGCAACATCACAAAATACCTCATCCATGAAGGGCTTGATGTTGTATGGGAGGCAGCACTACTGGCTCACACGAAGATCCCATCCTTGGTGAAGCCACCCAATGGTGTACGGTTGTGGGTGTGTTGTGTTTGGTAAGACCAGTCGCTTCATGACCTCTTTCGAAATGAGGTTCTTTTGGCTCTAGCTGTCGACAATGAACTAGCAGGGAACCCTTTCCCACATCTGGGAGTGGAAGAGGCACTCCTGCTCCTCTATATCTTCGAGTTCCTCCTTATGGATCTTTGTGGTGGCAAAGGTGGCATTGGGATCTGCATTGATAATCTACCTCCCTTTTTGATTCCCCTTGTCAGGTTCTCACTCAAATTTGGAACATGCATCTGATTTTGAAGCCTTCAACTCAGCCAACAGTGATTGCATGGCCTGACACTCACTTGTGTTGTGAGTGGAGCTCTTATGGAACTCACATCACTTTCACGTGTCCTTCTTTGGCTCCGTGGTGTTGTTATTTTCTTGAAGCTTTGGTAGGTTGTTCTAGGTTGCTCCACATTGGCTTTGTCCTTTGTTTTGTGGTTTTGGGGCACCTTTCCCTTGCTTCAGATTCACAGATCCAAAGTCTTGCTTCTTCTGTTTAAACTTCTGCTCGATCTTGATAGTGTATCGGTACATCGTGCTGAGTAAGGAGATGTCTAGGAACTCAATCTTGTCCTAGATATACCTATGTAGGCAGTTATGTTACTTGAGTACCAAACGTTTCTCAGAATCCTTGATACCCAACTTCATGCGAAGGGTAGGAGAAACATTGGTAAACTCTGGCACATCTTGGTCCCTTCCCTTCCACAACGTTGTCCACTTTATGTATTTATCCTCATAGCTCCCAACAAGGTAGTATTGCTCCTCGATGGCATCCAGGAACAAATTCCAAGTGGGTGTAGCTGAAAAAAGTGAGGTCGTACTTTCATCCTTCTACTGACAGTAGGTTTCCCACCAGTCCTTGATGTTGGGGTTGGCTTTGAGAAGAGAAGAAGTAATATTTTCTCGACTGAAAAAATCATGAACAAAGAAATACCCTTCTAACAGATTTAACTATTTATCTAAGACGTTTGCATCTATTTGGCCCTCAAATATGGGGATGTCAAAGTTTACTTGTACCTTAAAAGGAGTGGAGCCTCCAGAGTGGTTGTTAGATTTGGATGCACCGTCGGTGCGCAACTGTTGAAGGATCTGGGAAAAGTTATCCATTCCTTTGTTTCTCGAGGGCCTCCTCAAGCAATATTTTGATAGGATCTCCTATCCCCTCATCTTTCTTTTCTTCCCCCATGGGTGGTCATCAAGGTTTGCAAGGTTGATCTTGCAAATGTTCAACCAAAGATCGAGCCCTAACTCCTTATATCCCAACCTCATTGGGGACATGCAAAAAAAATAGAGAAAGAGAAGACCGCTCTGATACCACTGATCTAGATTTAAACAAGAATGTAAAAAATTACAGATATAACCATAATTACAAATATGCAGTAGAAATAACACTTCATTTCATTAATATCAAATACTGAAATATGCTTACAAACAGAATGGAAATAAGACTAGCTCAGGCGATGGTAGCTTATCTCTGAGAAGAGATGTGGTGGATACATGTTTCTGAACCATGTTACAATGAGGCTCAAAGGCCTATGTATTATTGACAAATAATGGAAAAACCTAACCCTAGGAGATGAAGCGCCAAACTATGGGCCCCACTTGGGTAAATTCGTACATCAACTTCCCAAGGTAGTAACTTTTGCATATGATCTTCGTTGGACGCGCTCAATACCTTATTAGAAATATCTATCCAAGGACTACAACTTTTGAATGACCAACATCAATCAATAACCCAGGTTGATCCCAGTTTTCCAAAAAAATGTCATTTCGGGCCTCAAAACGGCTCTAGAAGTTCAGGACCCGAAAAACTGCCAAAAATAGTAAATCGTGCTACAAATAAAGAAACAAAAAAAATGAAAGAATCAATGGTGGGGATCCAAGTGGAATAGGTGGGTGGTCACCAATATCCACCTAGATCATGCATATAATGGGAATAGTAAGAATGATAATAATTTAGCTATTAAATGAAAATAAATAAATAAATTATCATGTAAATAATATGTTACCTATGCCAATTACCGAATGATGATGTGTTTTGAAGAGCATAGTCATGTATGGAAATTCTTTCCTCGTTAATTGATAGCTTGAAGTGACATCCATTTCCTTCTAATACTTCACTTGCAGCACCCAGGGGAAAAAAATTTGGGACCCTATATTAGGTGGGGCGAACCTACCTATGGTTTTGTGCATGGTTTTAGCACATGGTTTTGGGTGCGATGGTTTTCAGTCCATGGTATTGGATGCTCTGGCATGTATATATATATGTATTGTAACATTGAAAGGAACATATGAAAAATCAAGCTAGTAGTCTCGATTTTGGGATCTAGGGGAAAATCTTTGTGTATATGTGTTTGATGTGTTATGCTCTCGCATTGTTCGTTTTCTATGTTTTAACAATTCATATGTAGGTAATTTTTGTACGGGATTAAAACCTACATTTGGTATCGGAGTTGTTTTGGCTTCAAGGGGACGCCATTGTTGCTGAGGCATTTCGCTTGGTCCTGTGGTAGACCTTGTTCAGTGGGAGATCTGCGGGAGCGATTCTGGTGGTGAAAGAAGATGGCAAGCAGTGGAAAGATAGAAATCGAGAAATTTAATGGTCAGAGTTTTAAGTTATGGAAACTCAAGATCGAGGATCTGTTGGTGGATAAAGATAAGTGGATCACGGTAGATCCGAGCACTAAACCAATAGGAGTGTCCGATGAAGAATGGAAGAAGTTGGATGGGAAGGCAAAGAGCACAATATGATTGTGTGTCTCAGATTCAGTATTGTTGAATGTATCAGGGGAAGCTATGGTGAAGGCTTTGTGGGACAAGTTAGGGACTTTGTACCAACCTAAGTCTCTAGTGAATAAATTGTTCCTACAGAAAAAGTTGTATAACCTAAGGATGAAAGATGGAGACTCAATGACAGAGCATATGAACGCATTTAATACTATGGTAAGTCAGTTATCATCTATTGATATAAAAATTTTGGATGAAGATAAGTGCATCAATTTTTTTTTTATTTACCAAATTCATGGCATATTCTGGTTATTACAATAGGTAGCAATACAACTGCCTTGCAATTTGATGAAATAGTCTCATCCTTGTTGACGGAGGAGATGAGACGGAAAAATATGGATAACCAGAATGGCGATGCCTTGTATGTATGAGGATGGTCCCATAACAAAAATAAAAATAAGTCATCGAGTGGGAGATCTAAATCTCTAGGAAAACCTATAAAGGTGGTGTGCTGGAAATGCTGAAAGGAAGGGCACTACAAAAGGGACTGTAAATATAAAGCTCCTGAAAAATAAAAGGGATCTGATGATGCTCCCTCTGCAGAGGCAAAAACCACCTCAGATGAAGGTGGGGATGTGTACTTGCCTTATTTAAGTATACATGTAGATCATGAGGCATGGTCGATTGACTCAGGTGCATCCTTTCACTTCATTCCCCATAGAGATTGGTTCTACGAGTATGAGAAATATGATGGTGGTGATGTCTTCTTGGGGGATGATAGGAAGGCTAGAATCATTGGTCGCGGAAAAGTAAAGTTGAAGTTGCAAGGTGGAAGGGTTAGAACACTTCCAGATGTTATGCATATTCCTGCATTGGCCAAAAATATGATTTTTGTAAGCAAGTTGGATGATGCAGGTGTAAAAATAGTGTTCAAGAAAAATACCTGCAAGATGGTTTGGGGAGCACTGGTATAGATGCGGGGAGTTTGGATTGGAAATTTGCACAAGTTTCAAGGTATCTGTTATTGATGGGTGCAGTCGTTATGTGGTTCTCGAAAGTGGAGCATAAAATCTAGTGGTCTCTAGAGAAAAGACCATGTTGTGGCATCAAAGGCTTGGAAATATTGGAGAGAATGGCCTTTGAATACTTCATGGTAAAGGTATGGTAGAAGGTATGACTAATAGCTCTCTAGATTTTGATTTCTATGAAAATTGTGTATATGGAAAGAAGAATCGGGTTTGTTTCCCCTCTTGTGGTAAGAGGGTGAAACAGATATTAGATCTTGTGCACAGTGATGTGTTTGGACTTGTGAAGGTTCCATCACTAGGTAAGTCTGTGTACTATGTATCATTTATAGATGACTTCTCAAGGAATACATGGATATATTTCCTCAAGAAGAAATCTGAAGTCTTTGACAAGTTTAAAGAATTACATGCTCTGCTAGAAAAACAGACAGAGAAGAAAATAAAGGTGCTAAGGACAGATAACAGTGGAGTGTTCTGAAGCTAGGAATTTGAAGAATTCTATAAGAAGTGTGGTATAGCAAAATAGAAGACTACTCCATACACAACTGAGAAAAATGGAATTGCATAAAGAATGAACAAGATGTTGATGGAAAGGGCAAGAAGCATGCTCAGTGGTTTTGAGTTAGGACAGGAATTCTAGGTAGAGGTGGTGGATATATCATGTTGCCTGGTCAACAGATCACCTTCATCAGCGTTGGAGGATAAGACTCCGCAAGAGGTATGGACTGGTAAGAAACCCTCTCTTTCACATCTGAGGGTATTTGGATGTGAAGCAAATGTACATGTTCCAAAGGATAAAAGAACAAAGTTGGATATTAAATCTTAAAAATGCATCTTTGTTGGGTATAAGGATGGTTTAAAGGGTTATAAGCTTTGGAACCCAGTAACAAGGAAGGTTGTGTACAGCCGAGATGTGGTGTTTAGAGAGGTGAAAAATATTATTAAACATGAAGTCCCATCAAAGGAACCTAAGAATATACAGTTTGAGCTAAAGGAGGAAGAATCAAACTCTATAGCAAACGAGGAATCAGAAGATGAAGAGCCACAAACTGTGGTTGTGATAAGATCAATTCGAGAAAGAAGGCAACCAGAAAGGTATAGTCCATTTGCTTTCTATTCAATTTTTTCTTTATCTGTTACTGATGATGATTCCAGAACTGTGAAGGAAGCAATAGATTCAGAGGATGGAAAACTCTGGCAAGAGGTCATGGTTAATGAAATGATATCTTTGCACAAAAATAAGGCTTGGGATTTGGTGGAGTTGTCGGCTGGAAGAAAACCCATTGGTAGAAAATGGGTGTTTAAGAAGAAGATGAATGCAGAAGGAAAGGTGGAAAAATACAAAGCTCAGTTGGTAGAAAAAGGTTATTCCCAGGTGTCGGGAATTGATTTTGGTGATATTTTTTCTCATGTTTCCAAGGTAGCTTCTATTATATTACTTTTATCTTTTTGCTGCTTCTTTTGAATTTGAGGTAGAATATATGGATGTGAAGACAACATTTCTTCACGGGGATCTGGAAGAGGAGATCTACATAAAGCAACTTGAAGGCTTTGCAGTGAAGGGTAAGAAATAATTTTTATGCAAGTTAAAGAAGTCTTTGTATGGGCTAAAACAATCACCAAGGATGTGGTATCAGAAATTTGATACATTTATACGGGGACTTGGCTTCACCAGAAGCAAAGCAAATCATTGTGTGTATTTTAAATTAATTGGTGACCTTGTTATTTATCTAGTCTTGTATGTGGATGACATGTTGCTGGTTGGAAATAACAAAGAAATTATCCAGGATTTGAAGACCCAATTGTCCTCCAAATTCGGCATGAAATATCTTGGTGCTGCAAACTATATTTTGGGCATGGAAATTAAAAGAGATCGGGCAAATAGGAAGCTCTGGTTAAACCAGTGGAAGTATGTCAATAAAATATTGCAGAGGTTTAATATGCAAGATAGTAAACCGATGAAGGTTCCTATTCCTGTAGGTGTAAATTTATCTATTAAACAGTGTCCCAAGACACAATAAGAGGAAGAGGACATGTCCCATGTTCCATATGCAAGTGTAGTCAGTAGCCTGATGTATGTGATGGTCTATACTAGACCATACATTGCACATGTAGTGGGAGTATTGAGTAGGTTTATGTCAAAACTAGGGAAGGAGCATTGGATAGCAGTAAGCGGGTTTTCAGGTATTTGCGTGGCACTAGTGATTATGGTTTGTGCTACCAAGGAAAACCAGGATTGGACAGATTTTTGGATATTCATGGCTTTTTTTATGCCGACTGGGCTGGAGATTTGGATCAGAGAAGACATACAAGTGGGTATGTGTGTAACCTATTTGGAGGTGCAATCATTTGGATGAGTAAGAAACAATCTATAGTGGCACTATCAACTACAGAGGTAGAATACATGGCAGCCACTCATAAAAGAAAGGAAGCAGTTTGGTTGCAAAGATTGTGTTCAAGTATGGGGTTAGTAAAAGGAGCTATAAGGATAGACTGTGACAGCCAAAGTGAAATTTTCTTGGCAAAGTGCCCTACTTACCATTCAAATACAAAGCATATTGATGTTTAGTATCACTTTGTGAGGGATATGATAGAAGACAAAAAGGTGTTGCTAGTAAAGGTGGACACTTTGAAGAATATTGCAGATGCATTGACAAAATATGTGAGCTCTGAGAAGTTCTCTTGGTATAGAGAAACAATGGGCGTTGCAGGGCTGGATAAATGACTAAGCTCTCCTGTGGCCCATTGTGGAAAGAAAACAACAAGTGGGATAATGTTGGGTTGTGCTATATTCCTTCCACGACTAGCTCCCCTAGTTAACCGAGGAATTAGAGGGGGGGTGAAGCCCCCCCTTCATTGCACTGATTACACAGCGGGGAGGTCACAGGGGGGGTGGTAGCCCCCCATGTCCAGGGGATTTAAGGGGAGTGGGTATCCCCCCTCTACGGGGTCCAAGGCAGCACCCCAAGGAGAATTTTTTGGGAGCTATATTAGGTGGGGCGAACCTACCTATGGTTTTGTAAATATGTTTTAGCACATGGTTTTGGGCGCAATTGTTTTTGGTCCATGGTATTGGATCCTTCGGCATGTACATATATGTATTGTAACATTGAAAGGAACATATTAAAACTCAAGCTAGTGGTCCCGGTTTTGGGATCTAGGGGAAAATCTCTGTGTATATGTGTTTTATGTGTTATGCTCTGGCATTGTTCATTTTTTGTGTTTTAAGAATTTGTATGAAGGTAATTTCTGTACAGGGTTAAAACCTACACTCTGGTTGTCATCATCATCCCATACACGTTGATTGAAATTTCTAAAATCCTTCACATATTCTATGCAAAATCCTATGGTCTCTTGCATTAAATATCCCTCACAAATGCTATCTTCTGGTTTTGCCTTATTACAAACAAATGTTTTCAGAACTTTCATGCATCATTCTATAGGATATATCCATCTTGTTCTTATTGGGCCACAATGCTATAGTTCATGTTCTAGATGTATAAGAAGATGCATAGAAATATTGAATATTGTTGGTGGAAATTCTCTTTCCAATAAGCGGAGGACTTCAACAACCTCTCCCCTCAAATTATCAAAGTTTGAAGGATCTACCACATGAAAACTCATTCTTTTTTAATATTAGGCCCACCCTTATAATTGCCAATCTTGGTCCCTTTTCCAAACTTGATATGACTGCAATAGGTCAAATATCCTCAATTATGACATGATAGTCATGGGTCTTGAGGCTTCTTAAGCTATTATTTTCAGTTTGGCTTCCAATATTACCACTTACATATCCAGTAAATTGATTCTAAGATATCAACTTTAAGAATTGTGCATATTGATCCTTTGTCCACACATAAGGAGCAATAGGTTTTCTGTATTTTCCATTACCATATTTTTCAACCCAAAGATTTCGACAAATCTTTAGTTCCTGAAGGTATAGGCATGATGGCATTGTATCATATGCACCAAAAAGAGTTTCTATAATAGCAAAAGCTATGTTTTTCTCAATATGCATAAAGTCAATAGTATACCTAATGGTTATATGCTTAAAGTATGGAAATTATAAATTATGCACACTCTTTTTATACCACTATCGTTAAGTGAATCATTTTTACTACCACAAATGCCACCATTTTCAATAAATTGCATTCTTTTTTCTCCATTCTCAGTAATGTAATCACTTTTCATTGTCAGTAGTGCTTCATGATTTTCTTCCTTACCATTGAAATGTGACTTTTGTCAATGATATGGATGATCAATTTTGAGGTAAGCACGATGTCCACAATAAATACACTTGTGCAAACTACTTAAGTCCCTCACAAAACCCTTAAAGATGAAAACCGGACATCCATTGTATCCATGAACATTGAGACCAGTCAAAGTGCCATATGTAGGAATATCGTGGATTGTAAACAATAAAGAAGCTCTTAAAGTGAATTGAATTGAACTACCATCCCTTAAAATTTGAATTGCTTCAATTCCTTTCCACAATTCCACTACCTCGTCAAATAATGGATCTAAATAGACATCAATTGTATCTGATGTCACACTTTTCTCCCTGCTATAATCAATGACAACATCAAGAAAAATGGCTTGGTTGCTAACCATGGAGGCAAGTTATAATTCATTAAAAAAACTGGCCAAGTTGACCATTTAGTACTTTGATCTGAGAAATGGTTCACCCCATCTAGAGCTAAACCCAGCCTTATAATGCGAGGACCTTGGGAAAAATCAAGTGATTTGTTGTCAAATACCTTCCAAATATTAGAATCAACCACAAATCATTGTTTTCCATCAGTGCTCTTATTTTGGGCATGTCATTGCATTAGCTCGGAAATGTCTCGACATTTGTACATTTGAAGCAACTGTGGGATTAGTGGAAAGTGGAAAAGAACCCTTCTCGGAGCTGAAATTGATTTCAACCCTGGTTTATACCTCCCTTCTTTTCATTTTGGACATTCAGTCTCACTTGCAAGATTTTTGCGAAATAATACACAACCATTCACACGTGTGGATGTTTTCATACCCTAAGCCTAGCTTAGTGATTTTCACTTTACATGCACTTCATTTTATTGGCAATGTGGAGTCAGGTGGTAACAACCATTGCAAAAATGCCAATAAATCATCAACACTCTCATTTTTCCAACCATGCACCGCTTGCAAGTTAAGAATCAAAAGTATTGTTGTTAAATTACTTAAATTACAAGTACCATACACAAGTTTTAAAGAATCCTCCATCAACTTTTGTCATTCATCCTTGAAACCCTCATTCAGAATTCTATCAACTTCAATCCCTTCATCAAAGGTTCCTACCTTTTCATTTTTGTTTGTTTCCTCTTCATCTATGTCTATGGCCTCTACATCTCTCATGTTATTCAATTCTATCCTATCTGGATAACAATTTTGAGGGAAAGAGCATAAAAGATTATGCCCATATTTTGGCATATGTTGAAAAATCACACTTCTTTTTCTCATCTTCCCACCACGACAATCATTACATGGACATCCATATTTAAGAAATCTCTTCTCATAAGCTATTCTCTCATCATGTGCATGGTATTCATCTGTTGTCAAAATTGGGCATTGACTCAACTTCAATTTTCTGCATTCAAGATGAAACTAATATGTTAACTCTTTTCAGAACTTTATTTTTAAAAGATAATTTTTAGCTCCCATTTGAGCACAAATTTAAATTGTGCAAACTTTTTAGAAACAACATATAGGAAGAGAAGGCTACACATTTTTTACTAGTGTGAACACACCCATACACAAAAATCACACAATCAAACGAAAAAAGAAAGTCATATGTGAGAGAAAACTTGTGGATCAGCACTTGTTTGAGGAGATATTTTTGTTGTATTTACATATTTTGAATGCAGATGTATTCTATATTAAAAAATTCCATGATACATTTCACCAAGTTATACGAAATTCCAAGAATATGTTGAAGCTTCTGATCAAGATTATTTTTTCTTTCATGCTTTTTGTGACCATATAGAAAATTATATGTGTTATTTGAGTAGCCTAGAGATAAGACTCTTCTTACAACCAATTTATTTTTTGGTTATGTATTGAATCTTGTTAATCAATTTCTTTTCCTATTTTTAAAACAAAATCTAGCTAGAAAACCAGGAGGAGCAGCAAAAGGAAAATATTTTTTGGAAGTAGAGGAATAAGTTGGCCACGGCCTTCAATCTTGTTAGCACATGACAAGGAAGCTCTACATATATTTTCAAGAATATTCTTATGTTATGACTTCTCTTCTACTACTAACTTTATGTCCAACATCATTGCAAAAGAAATTAATGTCCAATGTGCTAGCAGTTTCTATTCTTACAAAGATGAATGGTCATAGTGGAACTATTTTTTATTTGAATGAAAGTAAAACATAAACATAAGGTAATATAATCATTATATATCATTTGGAGAATTTAACTTGTCAAAATTAAAATTAATTCCAAGATCTCATGAGTATGTTAGAATATATCTCAACCATTGCCAACTTCTTTGCAAATCCCATATTGGCCAAAATGTTCGATGTGACTAAGGATAGGTATAACTTACAATTCATGGTTCTCTTCTAATGTTAAATGTGATTATTAGACGAGGAAACCTATTCTAGTAGATATAGGTGCTTTGGGCCTGTCATATAACTTCAAATGGAGTTATGATTATAGCACAAGACTTGATACAAATCACTAAACACTAGCCATCCTGATATAGGCCTTTAAGCCTCCTACAAAATTGTAGGAAGGTTGAAATAGAGATTCACACATATTCTTTTGACTATGGACATATTTTAGAAATATTTGGTTGGATTGTACTAATTTTGCAATGTTTTTGTTCGTGGTGGAAATCAACACCTATAGACAACTAAATGAAACTTGAAGTAATTAGAGCATGATCTCTATTAGGTGTAAAGCACTCCTCAGCCAGATCTCTTCAAAGAGGTAGTTGTTTAACCTTATTGTTAGGATATTAACTTCACTATTGCTTAGTTCTTTCTATTATAGTCAAGCTCCAAACAACCTTTGTGCTTCTTGTACTTGCATATTATTGACTCATTTCTACAACCATTGGCAATATGTCGAGTTGGAGAGGGGAAACATCACTATTAATTTCAAAGATAGACATATTAAAATAAAATACAAAATCAAGGAAGCTTGGTCAACCTTCTCATAACTTAATGGTAGTAAGATGAAAGAGCTAAAGAAATCGCATAAATGGAGTCAAAAGGTGTAGGATGTCTTTGATGAGTTTATGAATGTATGGGGCATTTTGGCTTGGGATCTATGCTTTTATTACAAGATTTTCTCTCCTAGTTACGATTTTTTTATAGCTATCAAATTGAATGTGATAATATTGGATATTAATCTTTGATGGAATTACTCATGAATCTTTTTAGTGCATTACTACATGTTGTGATTGTGGGCTTTCTAACAATGTGGCTAATTGATTGAAACTTCATGCATTAATTTCATCTAAGACACTTTGAGAACTTCTAGGTTCCTAATGGTATTTTAAAATAGGAACAGGAAAGTTGATTGTCTGATAATCTTGAATTTGTAGCAACTTGAATTAATCATTTTAATCCTACATATTTCTTTTGATTTTGAGCTATAAGCACCTACATTCTCACCATGGTTTGGGAGTTCCACACTAGTTGTGACTGAGGTCTAACGAATGTTGTTGTTTGAATCATCACAAAATAGATTTTGTCAAGCATACCTTTTGGGATATTTTGAGTCACACTCTACATAACAGTTACCGCTGAATTTGACATTCTCTTATCAGTAATTTCCATTGAATAGGGACTTTTTCTAGGGATAGATAGGTGATTAAATAGTGTGGTAAACAATATGGAGCTCTATAATATTGACATGTATCTCATTCTATGGAAATGTTATGCAACATTGAATGTGGGTGCTCTTCATTCATTTGATTGGGATAAGAACAACTACAACAAAGTTGGCAGCCCATATTTCATGTAGAGTTAGCGGTTTTCCACAAGGATTTAGACTCTCTTGAGATCAAGGTCGAGGCATATACACTAGCACTAATAGTAAATGTAGGGATGACCTGTTTGGAAATGTAGGCTTTAGAATCATACTTCTCTCATAATAATTTTCATCTCCATTACAAAAAAGTATAACCTTTCACTTTAGCTCTCCTTTGTTTTAATCCTCATTATTGTTATCCTCCACAATATCCCAAGGCTGAGAAAGGAGATCGACAAAGGTAACCTCAAACCACTTAGGTTTTAGCAGCTGGCCTTGCCAAACCAGAGAGGGCTCTCTCTATGAGCTCACAGCCAGTGATGACAAAAGTAAGAAAAGATATTAGGCTAGCTCTGTTTCAACTCTAGGTTTTGAGAATTTTAGGTTTTTGTTAGATCAGGAGTCAAAATCAAGGAACTAGGTCAGATATCGAGGTTTCAGTTGCAAGATATATAAAGGAGCAGGTAGGTGTGCCTTTGTGATACTTTTAGGCTTTCCTTGTTGTTCCAACCAAACCAATTCATAAACCAAACTCTAAACTTTCATAACTAACCTAATATTCAATACAACAAAGTTAATATTGAAGCTGGTAGGGCTAGATCCCAGCTTCCAAAGTAGGTTTGTGGTTAACCCTGCAATTATTTCTCAGCCTTATTGAATTACAAAGTGCTAACAATTATTGTACCTTTCATTATTTTCTGGCTTGAAACTACTTCCAACGCTCCACATCCTTCTAAATTCGGGATATTTGAAACTTCATATCTTGGAAATGATAATTGTTTCCCTTTTCCTTTGTCATGCTTTATCTTAACTATGTAGCTTAAGGATCCCCAATCTCCAAGAGTACATAAACCAAAAGGCTTAGATCACATTACAAAGGAGTAGCATATATTTCTAAGGTTTGTTCACAAGATTGTTGAGGTCAAATTTATTCTCTCAAAAATGCTAGAAATCCCCATTTGTGTCTGAATTGTTGGAATGAGAATGTCATTGTTTGTTTCCAGGATTATTTTTTTGATGTCCATCTATTTTCTATCTTGAAAATAGTGTTTAAGCAACCACTAGGAAGCCTAAAATATAAATAGTCCATACTCCATAGTGCAACCGTCCAATACCTTGGACTGACAGCTACAACATGGTTAGCAGCATCAATTTTTAAGTCTTTCATCCTCTTGCAAGTCAATTGTTCCCTGATTGAAAGATTTTTTATTCCTAATTGTCTCCTTTGTTATCTTCATAATTTAATCACTTTTATCATGATTTACATTGTCATAAGACTATATTTTCTCCACCAGGATTTGTTTCAAATATTTAAAAAAATTATTTTTAATCTGGTCTTGATCAAATAAAGTTGGTGGAGTTTGGACATGTACAATATTTTTTTTAAAGATCTATTCAAAATGAGAATTAGGACAATTCCTTATTACATGATGTAAACAAAGAGCCTCATTTAATGTCCTAACACATTTGATTCTTATTTTGTCCCTTATCAAGTTGTTGTCATCTGTTGATGTTAGTGCAGAAGTATTAGGTGGTTATGTGTTACAGGGAATAGTGTCCACTCGAATGTTGTTATTCCCACTAAGGCTAGTAGTTGCCTTAGAAACAAACAACTAAAGTCTAATTTTGTTTCCCATTATGAAAATAGATAAGTTTGGAACCAAGGAGACCAACCTTAGTCTTGCGCTTGATTTCCTTGTTTGATTCCTCTCTTTCCTTATAGAGCTTCGCCGCTTCTTCTTCGTTTGCCCAGCTTCAAAGAGCACCTGTGGAATCACAGCAACATACTACTATCGACGAACAAAGATCTATATTCATAAATAACACAGGACCAGATGTGTGTTAACCATACAAATGCATATATAAGTAAACATACAAGAATATGGAGGAAAACTTGAATAGCTTTATTGAGATGAAAAGTAGCAAGAGGATTACAACCATATGTTCTGACCCAGCATCATCCTCGAGCTAGAAAGCCCTTCTTCACCTCAAGTAAAGCTTAGATCACCCAACACTATGAATATACACCAGAAAACCAACAACACTTCTCTACAAGATACAAGATTCCAGCCTCTGAATCTCTGTGATGAGGGATCCATATATAGATGATTGTAGGGAGGTGAGCCATCTTCCTGGGTCTTGATTAGTGTCCTCTCTCTGATAGTTCCTTCTTCCACTTAGAGAATGATGATCTCTTACTCATCCCTGGTCGAAAACAGAGAGGAAAGTGTCAGAGGGGAAGCTTCTGGAAGATTCCATGATCTTCCACCTCGCATTCTGTCCCTACCATTTGTCCATTCCTGACCATCGCACCCTACAGAGGAGCCATTCAGTATGCATCGTACCTTGTACACTAGGAAGGTGATATGCATCACACCCTCTACACTGGGTTTTCAGTATGGTCCGGTTTTGACCATTTATGAGCAGTTTTTAGTGGAGAACTTCTGGGAGATGATGTAATCAGCTGACCTTGTTCCTTTAGGCAGTGAAGTAACACTTTTAGGGACTTAGGAGCCCTCAATTTATGGACATTTATGATTGGGGTTGAAGTGCCCAAAAATGTCTATAACATAATGGAAACAACTTCCAACACACATTTGTCATATTTGTGTCTCTCCAAACAATCTTGTCAAATTTCTAATTGTCAACACCAAACTTAATCCCATAATGAAGAACTCTGGAGATCTAAGCAGAGGGGATTACCAAACCAATCGCAAAATTGTAGAATACTTTTTACGGTATGGCAGTCAATCTTCCCGAATGTTTTGTTCAATGCATTGCGATCGATAGGGCGGCAGACACGGCTTCCTAAGGATAAAGGATGCAGCCTGTTGTGGTCTCCCAAAATATACTCGACGGTACGTGGGAGCACAAGTCCATACTGGCACTTGTCGTCTCATAGTGGAGGAATCACCCAACCAATAATGAAAACAATAGTTACCAAGTTTTACGACGCCGGAATATGTCTCTAGCCTAGACCTCTAGATGTTGTGCGTTAGGTTCCAAAGCGTTGTTTGATTCATTAAACTTATTTTAAGTTGATATTGCTTAAGAATTTTCCTTTCAGGTTCACCACGTGATGTGTATAAAATTCCTAAAATTCATTCTAAGATGATAAACAAACGTTTAATCTTCTTTTGACAATGAAAATCCTAGCTACTAAGGAAAGAAAGTTAAGAATCTTTCAGCACAGAGGACACACTAAATGCACTGTCCTAAATCAAACCAATCAGTAAAAATGCAAATGCACATGCATGTATTTGTTTTCAGCCTTCTTAATGTATGAATGATGATAAGAAAGCTATGTGAAAATCTGAATTATTTTCAAAGTGACAATACTCAACAAATTTCTTTTCAAAATGAAGTGAAGGTAAGAGAGACACTTTTCGATTTCGAAATGAAAATTGCTTTTTGACACTTTAAAAACTACTAATTCAAATCATATGCAATAATAACTGTATAATCGACTATCATAAACAATGGGATTGTCTTCTATGACTGAAAACGATAGCTACGACACTTTCAGATCAAGAAACGACAGTTTGACTATGCTACATTTTTGCAAAAGAGAACTGAAAATTGCGCATAATACATAAAAACACTTACAGTTCTTTGCACTATGGAGGCGGAATAAGGCAAGATAAGGGGGTTTTCACAGAGATACACTGACCACAGACAACAAAACACCTAAATAGGACTGAAAACAGTGAGGAAAAAACCAAAGTCTGAAGGTAAAGTTAACCTTCCCTGACCATCGCACCTGTCACACTGTGAATTCAGTATGCAGCGCACCCACTGCACTCGGGAAGTGCGATGCATATAGACTGCCTTGAAGGCAGGGTGCGATGGTACCAGTGCAAGACTTTAAACAAGTTTTTACTCACAATTTGAAATTCAGTTCAGGGATTTAGGCTGAGTAAGTGATGTTCAGTATTTGTAAATCACGGCGGTAGATCTAAGGAGGTTACTAGAGCCACCACTTAGGGAAATTAGATTGTTTGCAGATCGATTGTTTAATTCATAAACAAAACCAAGAGATAGACTGAAGCAGCATTGATCTACTTTACATTTGTATAACAAATGCAGTTCGAAGGCTAGCTGGCTTGGCTTCACGCTCCGTCTGTAAGTTTATAAAAGAAACAAATATAGGCTAACAAACAATCTAGTCGCTCCCCAGCCGAGTCGCCATTTTGTTACCGGGAATAGTGTCCACTCGGATGTTGCTATTCTCGCTAAGACTGGTAGCTATCTTAGAAACAAACAAGTAAAGTCTACTTTTGTTTCCCTTTATGAAAATAGATAAGAGTGAAACCAAGGAGACCAACCTTAGTCTTGCGCTTGATTTCCTTGTTTGATTCCTGTCTTTCCTGATAGAGCTTTGCCGCTTCTTCTTCGTCTGCCCAGCTTCAAAGAGCACTTGTGGAATCATACAAACATACTACTATCAAAGAACAAAGATCTATATTCATAAATAACACAGGACCAGAAGTGTGTTAACCATACAAATGCATATATAAGTAAACATACAAGAATATGGAGGAAAACTTGAATAGCTTTATTGAGATGAAAAGTAGCAAGAGGATTACAACCATATGTTCTGACCCAGCATCATCCTCCAGCTAGAAAGCCCTTCTTCACCTCAAGTAAAGCTTAGATCACCCAACACTATGAATATACACCAGAAAACCAACTGCATTCTCTACAAGATACAAGATTCCAGCCTCTGGATCTCTGTGATGAGGGATCCATATATAGATGATTGTAGGGAGGTGAGTCATCTTCTAGGGTCTTGATTAGTGTCTTCTCTCTGATAGTTCCTGCTTCCACTTGGGGAATGATGATCTCTTACTCATCCCTGGTCGAAAACAGAGAGGCAAGTGTCAAAGGGGAAGCTTCTGGAAGATTCCAT